>JAPZDY010000014.1:19059514-19075031 GCA_029783645.1 Ctenochaetus hawaiiensis | reverse complement strand
TTTTAAAAAAAAAAAAAAAAAAAAAAAAAAACACCTCACACCAAATTCAAAAACAAGAGCACTCAGTCCATATTTTGGCGTTCCACTCTTCACAGCTCAGTCTCCCACTCATATTGCAATGCATCCTCAAAGACACAGTTGTGTGACGGCGTTACTGGTGACTCAGAGGTCCTCAGCTGTTAGTTGTTGATTGTCTGGAGCTCGACCTGTAGGGGGTGCACTCTAAAGACAGAGGTGGCTTTGTGCCACAGGTTTCTTCTGACACCATCTTGGAGGTCAGGAGCACTCTGTAAGGAAACACTGGCTAATAACAACTAGACAGGAAATGAGAGATGAAGAGGATTGTGGTGGTGTGGCTGAAGCAAAAGCTGTTTGGTATTTTTGCTTAAAAATGAATGTGACTGACAAAATTCTTGCTGATTACAACTGCTTGACTCACTAAGATTTATAGCAAGTTATATGACATGTATAATACAAGGTTGACTTAAGATAAGAATGAGGTTTTTTACTTTGAAACTTAACTCAGTGATGTTAATATGTGTGTAGGAGCTGCTGTAAATACCACATATATTAGTTTACATGCAAATCAGATGTTCAAACTTGTTGATGTCACAGTTTAAACCACTGACATTAAACATTAATCATCATGTGTCACTTGGGACTCTGTTCTCTGTCAAAGCATCATCACAAGTCAACTTTGTCCAATCAATTTTGTTGCAACAGCCACACAAACACAATCTGTGATAACTGTCATGGCCGTAGTTTCTGAGCTTTGGGTCTTCACTATGGCTGCAAGAAGGTGTATTACACTGCTTTACAGTCTTTTAAGTTGGCTGGACTGGGAGAACATGACAGTGAAGATTTCTCCTCTATGAGCAGGACTGCAGATGCAGGCTGGGATGAATCATGAGCAGACCACATGAGGTGTGTATGATGGGAGGAGATGCAATGGGAAGAAGTGGACTGGAGCTTCTTGTCATCTCCTTCTTATAGGACAGTGCTCTCAGTGTCCAGGTCACAGTCTTTGGAAAGAGGCAGAGAGAAGGAGGAGGAGGAGGAGGAGGAGGTGGAGGAGGTGGAGGAGGAGGAGGAGGAGGAGGAGGGGGAGGCTGTTCCTGGCTGCTGGTCTACAGCGAGCTCAGGGACCAAAGCACGACTCAGCCCTTTGAAAGACATCGCCGGATCTAAAAAGCAAAAGAAAAGGATGTAAAAAAAAAGTCAATAATAATCATAAACATGTGTTAAAGCTGTAACGTTAATGTTACAAAAGAATCTTTAACTACAAACAAATAAATATGATAAATTCAAACAGGAAATATCTTTCCAGTTACCGTTTGTTAGCAAGGAAAGTTAGTTTGGTTTTCATGCATGCAGGCATTCACATAGAACACAGCATCCCACAAAGATAAACACAGTATTTAAGCCCACACTATATGAACAATGGGCATAATAAAGAACATGTGCAGCTTCATCCTGCAGTATGAAAACATTTAAAGCTGCTGCAATTCAATTATGCCATCTGATGCAGCTGTGTAATATTTTCCATAAGCTTTCAGAACGGCAGACTCTGAGCAGATGTCAGGGTGAGCATTTGAACAGCAGGTGGCAGTGTTCGGCCAGAGCCCGTGAGCAGGGAGCAGCATGCAGTGAAAGTGGATGGAAAATGTGAAGTGTGGTGAATTCATCAGCTGCCAGAGCAGAAGTGTAAAGAAAATGGAGCTGGAAATCCCCAGTTCACATGTGAACACATTGCTGGACACAAGTGCCGTAACTCTGAGTATGTATGTTCGATACAAGCTGACTGAGCTGATGTGCATCATCTTCAGCTGGAGCATTAGTGACAAGACATGAACATTCGAGTTATGAACATGTATGTCAGAGTCACACATGCTTGAAGAGACACTAGTTAAGAAAGTCATTACAACAAACTTAATGACAAACAATATTAAGTGCTCCACATTTAAAAAAGAAAAAGAAGAACTGATGATATGGTGTTACATCTCAGAGACTGTGACTGAAGATGAGTGTCTTATGATACATAACAGCCCTGATGACAACATGTCATATTACAGCCAGTGGCTTTTCACTGTCGATTAATTGGAGCGCCCATTTCTGGCATTTAATACAAAGTTAAATATTCAGTGGTTATTGCAAATATGAACCTAAAGGAGTGAACAAGATCTTGCCTGTTGTTCCAAAAGGATGTAACATTGATGTAAAGGCAATATAAAAAAAACAAAACAGTTTAAATAATTAAGATGCTAGTTTCATTTTACTCAGAGTGGGTAACATATTAAAAGCCAAAAATAAAGTTTGTTCATGCCCATTTTTTGGGTTATGAATAAGAAAACAAAACAAAACAGAGCAAAAACAAACATGGAACTGCAGAAAAAATAATGCTAATGCAATAAATATTAAATGCTTGGCTAAAGTTGGGTTGTTGCTGTTGTGCTTTGTGATAAGAAGACTGTAACCTTCATCAAAATCATTAGTTTTATCATGTTTTCCAGCTGGTTCTCTACGTTTGAGGTTTGACTGGCACTTTTAGTTACATCATCTTACTGCTCCATCCTCTTCTGCAGTGGTTTAATGGCACCAGAATAAGAATTACAGGCAACAACTGTTTGATCTTGATGCAGCTGACTCAGCATATTTGCAGCACAGTGATGCAAATTTGCTTCTGATTACTATAATTTCACCCTCCCAAATGTAAGTTTTTTTCCTCTCTTTTTTTATCCAATCTGCATTATTTGAGTAGTATTAAATATCAGAAATGGGCCTCATACTAACTGTCTATATAAAACTTGGATTTACAGAGTGACAGTGGTACATCAGGGCTACCTAGATGATATCTGAGGCAGCAGGCAGAACATGGTGGGTGTATTGAAAGGTAACATTTCTTAAGCAAACAAAAAGTGCAGGTGCCACTAGTGAAAAGGTCAATTAACAACCAACCTCACACAAGTGAATCTTTAACCTGTGGAGTTATTACAATGCAAGACTATTAGAAAGAGAGCACATTAGTGTTTAGCAGTTAATCAACGTTAAAAGCATAACATTTGACATGCAGTAGTGGCATAAAAAAACAACACTCACCCATCATCTTGTAGGCAGTGGCACAGACACCGTTAGTATCACTGGCCTGTGTGGTGGGCTGGGGGGGTGGCGGGACGTTGGGTCTGTTCCGGGGCTTGGGGACAGGCCGCGGCCGAGGAAGGGAGCCTGACTGGTAGGGAGACGAGGACGAAGAAGCCGCTGCTTCCTGGGTGATACTGGAGGGTGGAGGGGTGTCCGGAGGGGTTGGTGTACCCGGGGGTGAGGGGTCAGCACTCTGCTGATCCCCAGCAGGCTGGCTGTGTGATGCCAGCTGCATTGGAGGGCTGGCCTGCGTTGGGGGCTCTGGGGGTGGATGGTTGGGCGCCTGGATCGGGGGCTGGTTACTTGAGTGGCGTCTGGGTGTGGCGCACGGCTGTGAGGTGGGGGAGGTGGGCGAGGTGGGTGAGTGGCTGGACCCAGGTCTGGGAGTGGGGCTGACAGACTGGGATGAGCCGGAGGAGGAGGTGTGGTTCACTGAATTACAGGGCTGGCTGGGTGGAGGGTTTGTCGGCTTGGGAGGGGCAGGGGCCTGCTTCTTGGTACCTGAAATTTCATGGTAAATCCATTGAGTATTGCTTGACAGTCAGCATGCTCATTACATCTGCAAATGTTTCCAGCTGTCAAGACTCGATCCTTTACACACAGCGTTTCCACTGTAAATTATATAACTCTCAGCAACAAGAATAAAAACTGAAACATTACTTTAAAAAAGCTGTAAAAGGGTGCAACTGTTTCTGCTGAACGTTTAAAAAAATATTAAAATATTCAAGAATTACCATGAAAAAAATCAAATGAGAAGGATGAGAAGATTCATAGCACTCTTACTGTAAGTCTGAGCTGTTATCGTGTAGCTTCAGCTAGCAGCCTGTCAGCTTATCTTAGCATAAGGAAAGAATCAAAATCCACCTACCAGCCCCTCTAAAGATCACTACTCATGACTTTCTATCTTATTGTTTAATCATACAAAACTAGTGAGTAAAAACAACTGCACTTCTTTTTTTACAAAGGGTGTCCACATAGTAGACTATTTCCCAAAATGTCAAATTATTTCTTTCATCACTCATTTTCTTGCTAGTTCCAAATGGAAAACAATGTGGATCAATACATGTTCAAATAAAAAGTGTCCTGGTCAGTTTAGTCTTCCTTTAACTTCAGGCTGAAATCACAATATATTTCAACACAAGAGTTAACTGTTGTGCACATTTTGTAAGTGATCAAACAGGCTAGAGAATCATTTCTCTGTTTTGAAGGAAGCGAGTGTGATAGTGAAGAGACATGTGACAGTAAAGTGAAAACTTAAGCAGCTACATGATGGACTAACTGTGATTGCGGGGGGGGTAGGGTGTTAGGTGAATGATGTATAAAGTGTGATCATATCGATAAAAATCTTTTTTCAATCAGTTTTCATGAAAATTGTGAGATTGTGTAAGCTTCCAAGTTGCTGACATCAAATTTAGATTCGGCATATAAATACTTAGGCTATATATGTTTTTAATTAAGTATATTTAATCAAGTTAATTAGGTCAAACATTAAATGTATTGCTTTTGAACTGTTATTGAGCATATTTTAAAAAAGGGTTAGCACATTCTGTTTAATTTTTTATTATTTTTTTTCAAAGCCTACCAACTTCTTTGGTTGCTTTTTTACTGAATTCATGTGCAGACTCTTACCTCTGCGCATCATATGTGGACTGGGCCCCATGGATCCAGCCCCAGGAGTCCCAGTGCCCAGCTGCCCTGCAGCCTGGCCCCCACCAGCAGAGCCATTCCTCTGGGTCAGAGGAGTCTGGGCAGGTGTGGGTTCCCGTAGCTTTGTGCTGTTTTGGGAAAAAAGAAATAAAGAAATTCTTTGAAACCTCTCAGCTTTCTGAAACTCTGTGTTTTACTTGTGCAGCAACATCCACTGCTAGGTGTATCTTTCAAGTCTTAGAGCTTTTAAAATATTTAAAGCACAGTTTTGCTCAGCAAACTCAGCTACAATGTCAAGTGCTGTGATGAAAAAGCTCACAAATCCAATCTGATTGTCTAATCTAAAAGAACCATTCCAACAGAGTCTGTAGGACTTAAAGAATGCTGGGCTAAATAATGTTATCTGTCTGGATATGAATGTTGTCCTTTCACCAACTAAATCAAAGGCATCCTTCAGTCATTGCATAACAGGCATCAATGTCCAGTCTTTGCAAAGCAGTTTCGGCCAGTTAGTGTGAAGTTACTGCTGATTCCAGTGATTTGGGGAGGGAAGCAGAGGGATGGGAAGTGGACAGGCTCTGCAAGCAGAATGACAGCGGCCATTGTTGTGTTGTGTCTGTGGGCTGAGCTCAGACACGTCTGCATAGCTGGAGCTGGTGGTGGTGTAAGAAAAACGTGCGGTTTTTGCTAGAAAAACAAGAAGCTGAACCGGAGTGACTATTAGAAGAGGCTGTGTCTGCAAGACACCAGTGAAACATGCATTAATGATCGGCTATATTTCAAAAAGCCAATTGGACTGACCTCATCCGTTCACTGAGAAGGCATTAATGTCTTCCCATAATATCAGCACTAAAAGAATAAAAGCATGTCTGTCTGCCTGTCTGTTTATCTGTCTGTCTGGCATGCTGTGTCATTCTCCATCAGCAGCAGACATGCAGAGTTGCAGCTCTTACCTGAGCTCCTCTGTGTGCTGGGCTAGGAGCTGCTGAGCAGCTGCCAGAGCAGCCAAACCCTGCGCCAAGCTAACGTGGGAAGCGTCAGATCCTGAACCCCCTGAAGGAGCTTGCGGCTGGGGCTGGGGCTCAGCTGAGGGCTGAGGGACCTGCCCGGCCCCAGCCCCGACCCCAGCACCGTGCCCCTGGCCTGGAGCATCCACAGGGGGTAAAGGAGGCTGGAAGGCAGGTGAAGTGTGCTGCTTTCTAGCTAAGGTGTTACTGCCTCTACGGAGGGTGTGGTCCGAGTGCTTGTTAGGGGTGCTACACAGGGAGAGCAGGGAAATAATGAAGGAAAAACACAAAAACACCAAAGCTTTGATCAGAAAGTCACAGATTAAACCAGGAAAGAGAATCACCATAATCCCAGAGCACAGAGAGAAGCCATGTAAAACAGTGTTAAGGATTATATTTTAAAAATATAATCAAATGTACCCCAAAATTTATGGGAAAGAAAGACAAGAAAAAGCATTTGGATTACAGGTCAAATTAATACCAAGGGCATTAATCGGAGTAAGTAACATTTTGTGGGACAGAGACACCTTGAAAACAAGGATGTTTTTAAGGTGGTCTAGGAGGTGCTGAGCAATTCCGTGTTAATTACTTGTCTTTGCGCGTTGTGTCGTTCTCTGGTCCGACCATACTGACAGGCCTCTTCCTCTCAATAGTGCCACAGTCATAGTCAAGGTGATTGTTGTGGTTGGCTGCAGGTGCAGGCATCGCGAACATGCCAGAGACATTGAAGTCAACGTCTGTCGGAACAGAGAGAGCAAGATTTATCAATGCAAACTAGCACACCACTAGTTTAAATCTAACCTCCTATGGACAAATAACACAACTTATTAAAAACTCACATGTACACAGTGATATTTTAGGTTTAAGAGCTTGTGTTTATATTCTGGCTTGTTATGCGGTTTGTAATCTTGCTCATGTTAAGAAAACAGCTCCAAAATAAAAGGTTTTACGGGTTGAGACTAGTTGACACCAGACAGCCAGTCACGTTTGCTTGGCGAGCCCAGACACCTACCCTCAGGAAAGAACCAGTCAGCATGCTGGATGATGGGCTCTATGATGGCCACCACATGCACAGAGGTAGCTGCAGCCATCTCAGCCAGACTCCTGGGTGGAAGCACAGAGCACAGACGAGCAAAAATGAGATCCTCTCTGACATAATGAGTGGCTGATATAAGCTAAAATAACAGACTATTGTTTGTGGAAATCACCACAACCCTAGATGAGTATAATGCCTTTTCAGAGTTTATTACATTTTTCTTGTTTTAAAGAGTAACATGTAATGCTGTATTAGCAGTATCATCCTCTCCTTCCTGTCAATCTGCTCTTACCCCTCAGTCTTGGCCCATAGCAGATTGGGTCCCAGGACAATAGCAATGTTGCTAGGAGTCATTTTGTTCACCTCGCTGTCCTGAGCCAGTTTGGATAAAAACTTCACTAGATACCTGCATGAAAACATGAGAGTAAATGAGCACAGGTTAACAAATTGTCCTGTAGAAAAGAGGAAATTGAAGAACTGCTGTTGAGACATAACGAACCTCAGATTGGTTTTGCAGTTCTTTGGTAGCTTATCACACACGACCCAGAGTGCCTGCAGCCTCTTGTCTGGGTCTGACACACTGGAAATAATATAGAAAATGAAAACTGATTTAAAGAAAGTCTGATTTAAAAAACTGATTTAAAACATAGTCAAGTCTCCAAAATCCCATCATTTCTCAATACTACACAATGAGAGATCCACTCAAAAATGGATGCATTTAAATCTTGGTTATGATAATTTAAGCCTTACCTGGATGCCTGGATCCATTCATCATAAAGCTGATAAGTCATTAGAGGTTCAGGGAGTTCCCTCAGATAGGACTTCAGTGCTCCTGAAACCACATATTAACAGATATTTTCAAAAATAAATCCCCTATTCGAGGCTATTAAACATGAGTGTAGAAAAGTTTAGTTGATTTAAACTTTAGAGATTTAGAGATGACATAAAAACACAAGTAAGTGCATTTAAATAAATTATAATTTCCCTGATTGACACAACCTACTTGTTTTTAAGTCTGAAATCACTAAAAATTTAGTTATTGGCCGACGTGATATACCAAGACACAAAGAAATCCAAAAAAAGTGTCTGGTTGAGACGTACCAGCGACAGCGTGGGGGTCGGAGTAGAACTCCTCTAGTTGTGACGTGGAACAGTCCAGCGCAGCCTTTAGCTTCTTTAGCTTGGACGCTCCCGCTGCGATCCTGAATAGACCCTGGCACACAAACACACACACATGAAGACAAATAATCAACAGTAACATTACCAACGAACAACAATAACAACAACAAGGATGCACGCAAACATTCTATACACAGCACACGATGCCTCTGTGCTTTCACTGAAACCAACGCACTCACACGCACTTTCCTAACACTCAATTACAGATGGACTCTGTATAACTGCACTACATAAACCCCCCTCCCAGCCCCCACCCTGCCAGCTGCACATAATGAAACCTTAAAGCAAGCAGGCAAACAAACACACCCACCACTCACAGCACAGCAAACTCTTTACTTTGACGCATAAACAAAGACCGTCTTCACGCAAATAATGACACACACTGGATTCACCAAGGAATGAATAGGGAGACAAATAATGTGCTTTGCAGTTAACACTTACACTCTCTAGCTCTTTTTTTTTTTTTTTGCACAGACTCAAACGCACACACACACACACAGGAATCATGATTTATAGACAGGAGACAAGTAGATTCTATTGTATTCTAAATTTGTTTCTGGGGAAGGGACTTCAAAACATTTCATTAATCATTGCTGTAGCGTAACTGGTGACGCTCGCTGAGGAACAGCGATACAAAAATACAGGAGTGTTCCTTGTTTATAGTTTGCCTATCCGCCCTGAGTTAAGACGTTAATGTGAGCAAACAATTTACAGCTTGGTTTTAATTATGTCAATGACCAGCGGAGCCGCTAATCGCAGCCAGAGCACCATGTGACTTTTAATGAGCTACGCCTACACTTCTTTCACTTCAACAGAAAAGAAAGAAAACAAAGGAGCAGTCAAGTCTGCTAAGCAAACAAAATTCTCTTTCTGTGCTGTAAAATAAAGTTACATTGAATTAGCCCAGCGTTAGACAATAGCTTATCTCTAAAGGATGGCTGTCTGCTGGTTATCACTTGTAGTTGAAGCCCAACTTTAAAATATTTGACCTTTTACATCAATATTTAAAGTGCTTGTATCAGTTTTTGGCAACTTAACATACCAATGACATTTTATTACTGCTGAAAGGTGTCAAATGATGTAACTATCCTTAGAGCTCTGTTTTGGTCTTCCCCAACCTCTGAGGGAAAATCTGGTTCTTTTTACTTTTGTTCATTAGGTTCTGGTGATGATCATGTTATGTGTGGTGAGCATATCAGAGCTTCTTTGCTAAAAACAGGCCTGATAAGACTGACTTTAAAAATTCATTTGAGAAGATTTAACAGGGTTTTTTTAACATATGAACACTGCTGTGGAACATTCATGCAGGTGAAAAAATATCCAGATGGAACTTAGGGGGTTAGGGTTAGGGTTAACTCTCAGTGGACTTTTGCCTGCAGAAATATATGTTGGACCACTGAGATCCTTTGCTCAGTTAATGTCAATACATAAACAACGTTAGCCACAACAGCTAGTATAAGTATCACATCTGAGGTTCATAGGGAGCTTATTGGGCCTCATTCAGGTAAGATTAATGAACTTCCATACCAGTTTGATTTCACTTACTCAGTAATTCATGCTACCTTTTGTTTGATCAGTAATAGACTAATCATGTCGGATGCAACTAACAGCAAGTTTCCTGTCCGAACTCCCCACCTCTCTGTCTTAACTTCATTACCTCTTCCTTCATGCCCGTCTCCAGCAGCATCATGACACAGGCCTCTATTGGCAGGGCGATCTCCCTTCCGCTCCTCTTTAGGTGTTCATCCAGCGCAGTGCCAAAAGCAGGTTTCTCTGTCCACGAGTCTGAACACAAAGAGAGAAATTAACGATGAAGGGGGATGAACAACTATACCAGTGTGAATTAAATTCATATTACTACAAATCTGAAGAGGAACAAGGCAGAGAAACAGGTCTGAAGTAAAATTCATAACTGTTAAATTCCCAGTAAAGTTTATTGTTTCAGTGCACTGATGCCGACTGGATAAATAAAGTTTACTGTTAAGCTTTAAAATATCCTCATCTTATGTGTCTACATGCATGGGTGTGAGCTAATGTGCAAACTAACTGAGAGGCAGAAGGGAGGGGGGGCTTGCAAAACCCAGGTGTGTGAATGTGAGAAGCGGGGTGTGTGTGTATGGAGTTCATGAGTCATTGCCACATGCTGGGGGACCAGGCTGGTCTGCTTTATAGCATGTGTTCTGCACAGAAAGAAAAAAACTGCTTCTTGAAAAAGACACAGCTTCGCACTGGCCAAAAAAAGGGCAAAAACATTGAGGAGAAGCTTAAAGAGGAGACATTAAGTTCTCAAAATGGAAAATTCAATTACTTTTTGAGGGCAAAGTAATAAAAACAAAGGACTGTTTCTTAATATCTGGGCCTCAGTAGTGCCTTTTAACAATTACCACAATTGGAACAACTTCTAGTAGTTCAGAAGTTACAAAAACAGACTCGAATAAAATAACTGAGAGGTACAGTTAGCTGGTTTCATTTCTCACACTAGCTAAAAAGGGGAATTAAAAAATGCTTCTCCTCCTAGCAACTACTTGTCAGTACACCTTTGGGCAAGCTTCTCAAACTTATCCCGTGTCAAACAGGAAAAGGTTTGTTTGAAGGGGCACCAAACAACACAGGAACCAAGGAAAAACAGGGGCTGTCGCCTGGAAAAAGGGCACACATGCACTCTGCAGGAAACATGTAAAAAGATCCCTGCACAGAGTCCCTTTTTGTATGCGACTTTTTTTTTTTTGTTTTGTTTACAGCGTTGCAGTGTTTCGTGTTAAGCGTCTGTGTGTGCATAAAGGCGTGTTTGCATGTGTTATTACCTTGCTGTGCCTGGATGGTTGGCAGGACGTTCTCCAGAACAGTGAGGGACTTTCTGTGGTAATCAGCTTGAGCTTCTAAGAGCTGCAGAAACAGAAAAAACCACAGAGAGAAAAAAGATGGCGGGGGGATGTGAGTGGAATCAGACATGCAGTAAAAGACATGACAGCAAAGTAAATAAAATGGCTGGCCAAGCCTGTGTTCCCCAGTTCCTATGCAGCTGTGAACATTCCCACAAAAAACACATGTCTGGCCTGTTGACACGCTGTACTCACTGTTACGAAGTAGCGGGCATAGTCTCCTTCTTTTGAGAAAAAACTGTACATGTCTGCTGCGAGTTGATCCTGGATAATAAAAACAACAATTTAATCTGTTAGAGCACAAAAAGATGATAGCCATGAACTTAATACTTATCTTCTAGACAGAGTTACAATAAGAAGGATAGTCAGTGATAAAAGGGGTCGTGTTGCTGCTCTAGAATCTTATTAATTTAATAAAGATCTCCCATCTCTGCTACACAGTCTCATCCATTAAATAAATGAGAGTTTAAGGTAGCACAAGGACAGACGTCAGCGGTCAGCTAAGTCAGTGCGCTACGTGAGTCATAAATCCTCCAGCTGTTGGCAGAACGCACCGAGGCTGGGAGGAAGAACTTGTGAAGGGGAAACATAAGGCTCTTTGCTTCCTGGGCAGAAAACCTGACACATCAGGCACCCAGCTCGCACAAAAACTTCCCAGTGATTCAGTTCAATAGATGCAAAGACACACACATGCTCAGCTGACAGAGCATTTTCAGTCTAGTCTTAGTTTCAGCTAACTGGGTCAGAGGGCCCAGGGGGCTTGAAAGTCCAGTTGTTGCTTAATGTTTTCCCAGTTAATACCTCTGATGACTTTCATTTTCTTTAACACATATGGCCATGACTTTCAATACATCTACCCATTTATTAAAGAGCAAAGGCACTAACTCTTCTACCAGTGTGTAAGTCAGGATAAACAGTATTATTTAGTGTCTTCTTCCTTTAAAATCCTGGCATCTGTGTAGAGTGGCATCAAGCAAGTTTTTTAACCATTTAGCAAAGATTCTGCCATGACAATGTAACCCTGACAGCACATGTACTCATATCTATTCGTGCTTGTTACCTTGCAAAGCTCCACTTTGTTCGTGGCCTCATCCATCTCCTCCTTGAGTAGGTCAGCCTTGGCCGTCAGTGCTTGGGTGTTTGTTCCTGAGATTATTGACTTGGTTGCCTGCAACCATCTGAGTTTGGAAAGAAAAGGGAGATTGGAAAAACAAATAATACAGAAGAAATGTTAATGTAAGGAGGAGTTGGCTTTGAGTGAGACTGCTTTAAGTCTTAAAACAAACTGCACTTCTCAATAGTTTAAGTTTGGTCTAGATGCATCAACTGACTCAGTATCTTACTTCAACACACATAACGTGATGAGAGAGGGTGAGCTGTAAATGGACAAACCTTGCTCTGGCAGAATCGTAGTCCAGCACCAATTTGGCCAGCTGTTTCCTCTGCTTCAGGATGTTTGGGATGTCCACCTACAAAAAGATATATCCCCAAAACACACGCAAGTTGGATGAGCCGGAGAGGTAAGAATGACAAGAATCTGACCATTGTTTCTTTTGATTCTTCTTCCTGGATAATTTTCTTTTTGAGAGCAGAGTTTCAGTTATGGCTGTTAAAGTCTGACATATTTTTATCTCCAGAGTCATTATCTGGATAGATTTCTACATGTCCCGTCCTGACATTTTGTGAGTTTCTTTTGTTTGTATATTAGACTGAAAACACAGAGATCTTGTGCTTGCACAGACACACACACATCTCCCAGCTGATACTACTAAAAGAGGTAAAGAGTGCTTGTACTGAACGCTGCAGCCTGCCCAACCACCGTAAAGGCAAACTGAGGTGAGTGAGAAATATCAGACATGATAAAACAAGCAAACATAAAGTATTTTTATAAATCAAGCAGGTCTAATCAGTTGTTTTCAAGCTCAATAAACACAGATAATATTTGACCGGAATTTCTACCATTTGTCTGGGACATTGAGATCTTCCACAAAACACTGACCAGCACCGGTTTTTCTAACAAAACTGTGCTTGTGAGTTGCTCAAAAGCTTTGGTTCATTTGCCACTGGGCACCAAAGGACAGAAATAGAAAAATTCTATTAAATAATCAATTTCACTATTTTTAGACTGAAGGAAACAAACAGCAGGGGTGCGACTGCATCTAAAACAAGCCAAGAGCTTTGAGAGAGTTTTAAAATGTAACGAGTGTTTAGCTGATGTTACATCTACAAGGTGGGAGGTTCCTTACCTCTGCTAGCTGGCTGAGGGGATCCAGAACGTCCTTCTCTATCTGCAGCTCATGCTGCATCAACTCTGATGCCAGGCGGTTTTCTGCCTCGCCGCACACTTCCATCATCTTCCTATTAACACATGCACCAGGACCAAGAGAGAGACAGGGGTGTTAAAACCACAACATGGTCAGTCTGCTCATGTCTCATTATCACATGAGCACTGTTAGGTGAGGATGTGAGGTCTGGTTCTCATCTAGTGTAGTCACACATCTTAATGACAATATATCGCAACACAGAGTGAGGACAATCTGGAACAATAGCTATTCTGCTGGTCCCAGTCAATAACTGGAAGCGAATCCGGGTTATTGTAATGAGATCATCTCTAGCTGCCTATAGCCAAGAGCACACAGTGTCCCAGTCAGAGTTCATCTACATGAATCAGGGTTTGGGGGCCAATGAAACACTAAACCTTGAAGTACTAAAAGAAAAACACAGTCTAAGCTGACAGCTGACATTAATGTATCACATTTACTAGCAGACTAACTGGCATACTTTCCCTTCCCTATTACTTCCAGACAGACACATGGCTGCTGCAAAGACTTGGAGACATTCACTTTCTAGATCCTCAACTCAAGTCAGTTTGATCCTGTTTTGTGTGTTACTATCGGTTACTATGAACGGTTTGAACCTTGGATAACAAAACCATTGAAAGTCCCGTGAAAAGAGAAACCAAACTGGGGAGAATACTTGCCCTGAATGCATGGCCTCATATTTCACACTCTCTGGGGTGCATCTGCTCCATTAGCAACAGTCACCAAGGAGGAGCCATTGGCTATTTTGTCTGTCAATCAATCACAAACTCACCCTATCAAGGACTCTTCTCCCAACTGGTTTCCGCCTTCCACCATCGCCTGTGATAGTGAAGTCAGGGGAAGCTTTTTCTGTAGTGTGTGTGGAAAAGAGACAAACGCAGATAAAGATTAGATGTGTATCGAGCCATAAACTACTTCAATCTATATGCACAAAGGTACCCACTTCTAGGCAAAAGCTTCAGTATTTGACATTTAAACCAATGGAAAATTCATCAAGGACTTTCCATCAAGCAGTAAATTCACAGTCAGGAAAGAGGAAGAGAGCTTTCTGAGCAAAGAGGGAAAATACAGACGTTAAATGGGATTTAAGATGCACACAAGGGAAGTGAAGACATCTACCAAAAGACAACACTGGAGCTGATTTTCACAGTTACTCAGTTCCCATTTGTGCGGTGTTTAACATCCTGTTTTCACCAGAAAATCCCTGAGGCGAAAGTGTCATGCAGAGTGAATAAAGATGACAGATGTCTGAATGGGAAATGGAGCAAGTGGTGCCGAGAACCAGAGAGGTTGAATAAGTAATCAGTGCTTTTTACCTGACCATTTCCTGTATAGAGGCGTGGTACGGACTGTGGTGCATTTTTTGGTGGTGTGGGGTAGAAAACACAAAAGACAAATCATGGACTGTTGGCCTACTGTGGACACTTTGAAAACATTGAGAACTCAAACTTTGCGTGTGAGGTGAAAAGTAAGTTACTACACATCTTGTTACAGTTAATACAGTTTAAAGAGGCAAACAAGTTATTGCTCACATGTCTCTTCTCTGCATCTGCACCGATGTGTCCCTGTAGACATGACACCATCCTCTTGTGTGTGTTGTGGGACACCACACGCACCAGCTCCATGCGCCGTTCAATCTGTGGACATGACAAGACAAGCAACAACGGATTTTAAGCAAACATCTTCTATATAAACACCATCACTGGGCGTAGAACAAAATATCAACACTAGAATTTATCATATTGCTTCCTCTCATGATATGTTATTGATAATTTGGCCCTCTGGCGTTAAATATCAATATTTTTAGTTTAACATGTAGGCGCCTTGAACGAATTCCCCTGCCAGTTTCCTGACTTGAGTCAATATTTCATGACATATAGCTTGATTTTTTTGCCTTTTACCAGTTTATGCCTATATGACTTTGGAGTGGTGGCCCACAAAGACAAGCTGCAGACAGTATGTGTGTGTTAAAGCTAAGCTAAAGCTAATTCTATGCACTTACTTGTACGTTTTAGTACATTGATTCATCTCAGTTGTCAAACATTGTGAGAGTGAAACAAAAAAGGGTTTTTTTTTTTACATCTTTAGTTGAACGGACGTCATGATGTATCACAGATGAATGTCTTACACAGATTCGCTGCATTGTGATTGCATTGATATTGCAGGCAACATATGTGATAGCATCATACAATGACTCACTCTGATTTCCACTCCTCGTCATAATGTCAACATAAGCCATCCCAGAACAAAATGAAACAACTGATAAGCTGTAAGATTGGAAAGCAAGCTCATTTAGGGAAAATTTTC
>JAPZDY010000014.1:19041404-19059414 GCA_029783645.1 Ctenochaetus hawaiiensis | reverse complement strand
TTAAATGTAACACAAGTTTGTTTTGACTAACCTTTTACTTAAAGTTGACAAGATCCTACCATGTTCCTTTTGTAACTTAACATTGTCTCCATCAAACACAGTGTTGATGGCTGATGAGGTCCAATCCGTGTGGAGATCTGATTTGTAGCTGCCTTAAGGGAGCCAGGGGTCAGAGGTCAAGCATGATTGATAAGGCTGGTTCCGCGGAACAACTCTGGAATGTTATCTTTCAAACACATGACTCATCGGAAGTGTCTCTATGGCAACGGCCACTGGGCTGTGACCGTGAGCGAGGGGTTCTTTGGCTTTAAAAAGGTCTTTTTGATTACACAGCCTTTCTCCTGTCTGCTAGCTTAAATACACAGATCTACTCTGTGCTTTTGGCCTGACAACATATAATACTGTCATTGATGGGAGTCACAGCTATTCTGGCTTAAGGACAGAAGCCGACTGAAGCTCTGTAGGATGACTATTCACTGTCCCTGTCATGCCAGGTGCCTGACTGGGACAGTCAATGTCAACATAAGCCTGACTGTCACTGCCTCATTAATGGAACTCATGATCGCAACTTACTGTTTGAGTCTGGCTAATATAGTCTGACAATGCAAAGAACTGGTTTAAGTTGGCAACACTTGTGAGAAAGTTGAAGTAGATTGCTTGTACCCACTCCAAACAGAACAGGTGTGTCTTTTGTTTCTCTTTTTAATAAAAAGGCAGAACTGATGAGAGAAAGTGGAAGTCTAGAAGTCTCTGAAAACAAACTCAAGAGTCAGTACACACAGTGTTCCAAATATAAATGGGAACACTGAGGTCTAGAGGGCAAAAATGAGCAGAAAATGGAGAGAGACAAATGAGAGGGAGGATCGACCAAATACCAGACAATTGTGTTCCAAAAACAGAATAGAGTCGGAACTCAGGAATTCCACAGCAGATATCCGCCTCCGTGCGCTGCCCCCTCCTCTCCTTTCCCTCCCTCTGTTCTTGTGTTCTTACGTCATTCCCGACCCGCGTTGGCCCCCGGCATTCCCAAAACAGCTGGGTCAAATTCAAACTTCGCCAAACATAAGCACTCACACATCATGCATACACTCACAAAAGCACAAACTCTGCTTCCATAGGCTACGGTCTTGGGAAACGCTTCATAGACTCAGCTCAGTTAGTACCTGGCTCAAAACAAGCAGGGATTCCCCTCCCTGTGCTGTATGAGGGCCAATGTTCCTGTGTGGGTGTATTGGAAATGTTTGGGTTATATGGCACTGGGAGTATTCTCCTTCCTTTCATTGTCATAAACTTGAGTTAAGCACAATAAATCATCATCACCATAAAAACAAAAAATACAAATGCAGAGGAGTGGGAGACCCTGGGCCAAAAGAGGGGTAGCAGGGTGTGTTTTTCCTCCTGCTTTGTGATGACATCAACACATGGTCAATCCCATGATACGTCACCGAGCAGGGAATCCCAATATTGAAAGACATATGAAGACAAAAAAGTACAGTGTGGGTGTCTGTCTGTCTGTGTTTGTTACTGGTTTCTCAGAAAAAGGATGTTTACATGTCTGGACATGTCCACAGTGAACAAAAATAGCATAACATGACGCATTGAGGGAGGAATTATGCAGTGAGCCACTGATGGCAAGAAAAACAAAAAATACTCTTGTTTATATCAGGGATATGAGACAGACGTGTTGAAAACACCTTATAAAATGCTATTACAAAAAGCTTTTACATGCAAGTCCAAGGGGTGTGTGAAAGCAGGCACCCTGGTATTTCTGGAATATTTTAAGTGGTACCCCCCATGGGTGAGCTATATAGGGAAGCAGCAGCAAATGGACAGCTGGTTCAAGACTGCTTGGAGGCTCTATGGCACCCTGGAGGACTATATTTAAAAAAGACTTGGGATGAAGAGGCTAAGAATAAGACAAATGCCAGGCACTCACACCTGAGATGTAATAGGGATCAATGGAGGGACCTGCTGGGCAGTCACACAGAGATGGCTAGTTGAAGCTAACTCGGACAAAGTAAGCATAGCTTAAAATAAGGTGAAATGAATCTCATATGGTGCTTCTATTTCTTATTTTCATTTCTTTGCAAGATTTTGTAAATGGCAGGAAGATTGTACAATGAAAATCCTCGTAAAACCAATGAGGTAGTGTAAAATCCATTTAGGGAAATGGTAGAAAATCCCTATCTGTAATGGAATGCTAGGAAAAGATAGCAACATGGCACAAATATTCCAGTGTTGGTTTCCTATTAGGATTAAGTGAGAAAAGAGAATTTAAGGAGATCAGACAGTAATGTTCCTATGAAGTAAGACAGGCTCAACAGCTGATTTCCAGAAAGAAGGCAGAAAAATTGTGTCTTTGAAGACCAGTGAAAGTCAATTGCCAGATTCAGTGTAACGTCTCATCTTTAGTGAAAAGTACTTTAGGTGGTCAGTCACCATCTTTCCCTAGTCTATTTGCATTACAGTGACTCTGAACAGCAGCTCTTAATTTATCTCTGATGTTCTAGCTGTCGCTCAAACACATTTTTGCCCAAATAAAGGCCTATATCACCTGAGAGAGAACAAAGAGACGTTTGTTTATTTATTGGCTACAAAAAAGAGGTGGGTGGAAGTATGATTAAAAAAAAAAAGAAAAGAGTGCCAGACATTGTTGCTTGGGGTGTTCTCAAGGCGTAATGCAAAGCCAGCTGAGTTTGTTTTATTATCTATGACACCTCCCATTCAAACACAAAGACAATCTTCATAGCTGGAATGTCTTTGCTGAGCAGCCAGTGTTTTGTCTCAACCCCAGCTGCACCAACGGCTTTCCCACGCATGCACACACACAGTCAACCACAGTGGTTTTACATGCATACTGGCAATCAAGCGATAGTTACAGCTCAATTAGGCCAAAGATGAGATTTAAATAGACTATGTAATTGTCCCATATAGAAAAATTGGGGAGAATCAGTTTATTGATGGATAGATGTCTGACTCCAGTATGGTAGGTGGTGGTATGCCTCCTTAAAGCTGGGGGCAGTCAGTCTTTCCTCCAGTATAGTTAGCCATTCCACATTTCTGCTCATCCATGTTATTTTGGGATGTCTAACAGCATAGAGCTACTTCTTATCTGTCCAGAAATGTGTAGTTTTCACACTAGTACCCTATGATGATACCACCTTGATTGTGCACTGTTTGACTTTCAGGTTAAAAATTGCAGTGGGATAGAACACGTTAGGGACACTGATTAAAGCGTATACATACCCTTGAAAATCAACATATGTTAGTTCAACTACATTAACATGTTTCCGTGTATTTAAAAAGTCTAGTTTTAGCCATACTAAAACTATAAATCCTCTTTCTCTGTCATTATGTAAATCTACTTACTCCAACAGGTGCATCCATAGCTACTCTAACTTCTGTGTAGCTTCCTGGGCACTTAATGTAGCTATGTAGCTATTTCAAGTCTTAATTTTTAACAGCTGAACTCACTGATGAGAAATCATCAATCAAAAGCTGCTGTTTGGACGGCATGGAGAAACCTTTGTAACTTTTGGGCCAAGTCAGCACATAGTCCAGCTGATGTTTAAGCTGCAATCAGACTGAATGTAAACTAAATATTGCATGTTTTGTTGCCTGTTATAAGTGGTCGCTGCTTTGGTGTTTGTTCTGCATTCAGCACAGACCTGGTCATATTGTCATATTAAAAAAGTCAAGGCAGAGGTGTTTTAGATGAGCTTCCAAGGAAAGAAGAAAATTCTAACAGGTGTTGACAACAGAAACTAAAAAGGCTTTTTTGAAAGAAACACAAAAAAATGTGCAAAATAGTAACAGAGGGTTAATGCTGTACTGATCTCTGTCTATGTTGCTATTAAATTCCATATACAGTTTTTTTTGATTGCTTACTGTGCAGCATAGAAACACTTAACTTTTTCATTTGTTAGATTTAAAATCCCTATAAATACTTTAGGAGGTTTTGTAAAATCAACTCATCCGATAAACAAAACAGACAAAATTGGTCAGTGTAACTGCAGCCACTGGCTAGCAGATGCAAACCATTCGAGTGTTTAAGAGCTGGTCAGACCTCCACAGTCATGTTAATGATTTACCTGCAAGAGGTCATCGCTGAGGACTTCTGTTTTCTCCGCTCTGTGGGTGAGAAAAGACAACAGACAGCATGATTAGTGCTGACAGACATCAGTGGCACATAAGTGGTTGCACTTCAACACTCCATGCAGTCACAGCAAAAATATCCCATAGACAAATTAAAAACTGTTCCTGAAAAACTGGTTTTAACATTCAGCTTGAACATGTCAATTAGCATCAGGTATTGACTCTGGCATCAATAGGAATGTTTTATTACAGGGTGAGTCTATTTAGCTAGTTGTCATAGCTCAACAAGCCAAGTAACGGGCTGGTATCCAGGCTTGAGACAAAATATTTGTCACTACAGATGACACTGCTGCAGCTGCATGAACTGTGACAAGCTTAAATACAATCTGACGATAACCATTACTACTGCAGAGACTGAGTAGAGCAAGAAAGCATGTGTCTGCTGCTTTACGAGTTTTGATTTCCATAAGCCACAGCTAGCCAGGCTCACAGTGTCAAGCACAAGCAATGGCCACACAGTTCAGCTGTGACTGAGCCTATTAATAGTAAACTCATAGTTGGACTTGGAGAGGTCAGACAGATTAGATTCACTTAAAGAGAGAAGGCTGGGAAACACAGACTGAGCTCAAACTGCTTATCAACACCTTCACACGGGGCTGAAGGCTTGTGTGGCCACTGGAGGTAGAAGGCAACCCTGCAGTCAGAGGGTCAGTGAGATGACTTCCATGCTTTGATTTACTTGCAACCGTAGAACAGATTTATTTAGTAAAAATCAATGTCCAGATTGTGGTAACATTTGCAAATGGAGACTTCATCATCTGCTGTATTTTAGAAGCAAGTGCATCAAACTACATCAATCACGCATACAGGTAACAAGGTCTCCACATGCACTGATAAGACTTTCATCTAAGGGTGTCAAAACAATTATTGTAACAATCTAATATCAGTGCTCTCTTTCACAAATTTAAAATCTGTTAAAACCTGATCAATTTTTTCATATAATTATCAAACTTGTATGTTAATTAGAATCTAACATTTCATTTTAAATGTCCAAAAATGTCTTGTTATTTACATAGTTTATTAACCCTGTTGACACATGTTGTGTGTTTGTGTTGACATAAGACTGTAAAAATGGATTTTGAATTTTGGGGTGTTTTTTGCGAATGCAAACCAGAGCTAGCATGTAAACTAATTACCAGTAGGCTATGTGTTCAGTTTTGACTACTGCTGCTAAATGTCTATTTAAACAGCTAACAGCTGTCACTTTTCACCAAAAGATGAGCTGTTTAATAAAGTGACAGGCGAATGTTTACAATCTGCGCATTAAGAGTCTAGCACTCTTTTGCACAATTTTTTGTGCTTATAGAAGAGTGCAGCAGCATTTTTGGGGATTTAATCTCATATTGCAACTTGCTGTTAACATGAATCTGAGTAAAGTAGGAAGCCTGATATCCAGCCGATCCAACATTGGTTGCATAATCTACCTGGAAATTGAGCTAAAGATCAAACCAGCAATATGCCTCTATTTCCAGCTTTCTCATGTGACTGTACCGTTGAACTTACTCTCTTTACTGTAACACATAATGAGGACTGTGCAGGTATTGTTGCATCTAACTTACGTGCCTACCATCAGCCTTATGACTCAAGTGACCCGTAGACAGTCTGCATTTTGGGTAACTGCAGCTCTAAAACCAGGCCTGGGCCCTCCTCCAAAAAAACTACTCTCTATGAACTATAGTAACCTCGTCACAGCTGCTTTCAATTACAACACAGGCAGGGAGCAAGGAGAAACAGAGAGAGACTGACAGAGAAGGGACGACAGTTTGGGGGTTTGAAGGAAAGAAATATAAATACAGAGATGTTTTGGGGTGGGGGTGGGGGGTTTAAGACCCCTTTAAGTGCCAAACCAGAAGAATCTAGAGGCTGGAGATGGAAAGATTTTCTCTAGAGAATAGCAGAAGCCAAGCTGCTGAGGTCACACGTGCACAGTAAAGACCTATAACCCACAAAAACCTACAGACAGGACCTCCAGTTAGCTAAAAAAGTGAGCCACACACAAATATCATGAACATACAAGAGCGTGATTATAAGCCACAATATGGAAGCCTTGTTCTGGTGTAGTTCACGTGCAGAGAACTCTTTATGTGGTCCTGCAGAAGGCCTGATCTAAAAAACTAGTGGGTTCATCAAGCATACACATCCTTTTCATATATACACAGCTCTGGCTCATACTCCGCCTGAGCAAACCGATCCCACTTGCATGTACCAACCCCAAAAAAGCACTGTGTCACAGAGGCAAAAATAGGTTGTGTGTGCCGCCTGGCCAGGGCACAAACAACAACAAACAAAACAACAATTGTTTTGCCGGCATCAGCTGAGCAAGAGCGAACAGGGCTGACCCCATCGTGCCTCAATGAAGCAGCAGCCTTTGGAGAAAGTGTGTCACTGCGCACCGCATGTGACTTCTTCAACAACAAGAGCTCCTCGTTGCAAAGCCGTGGCCACCACAGCAGAATGGTAACCATGGCGATCTACTATCAAAGTGGAAGGGGAGTAAGTGAATACCGTGGCCATAAGCACAATAGACCGGCTGTTACCGGCCACTCAACACAATCAGCATGCTGAGAATTAGGGAGGGTCTGCCTCTTACGGTTGCAACAGTTGGCAGCTTAAGCCATAAGGTAATGGATACTGGACCTAGATGAAAGGAGCTGAAGAATAATTGAGTGACTCAGCCAGTGAAACCTTCCTAATGTGGCTGATTATGTGAGATGTAGCTCTAACATTAGACCTGGAAAGAGTGGTCAAAAACATGGAGGTAAAAACTGTATGACTTCTGTCCAACATTAAATGTTCCAGTGTAAAGATCACAGATAATTATACTTCCATGTTGAAACATTTTTCATAGCTTTGTCTTTCATAATTTCCAAAAAACACTCTATGATGTTATAGATGAGCTTGTTTTGTCTGAACAAGAGCCCAGAATGCAAAGATATTTAGTTAATGGTTATAAAAGACAAAGAATAGCAGCAAATATGTATATTTGAGGAGCGTAAGGCAGCAAATAACACTTGAAAACTGACTACAATGATGGATCAGGTACAAGAGGGCTCTAACTTTATGGTGTCCTGCCATTCAAGAGACAGTAAAAAGTCAATGAATAATAATAAAAAATAAATTGTGGGGCTGTGTAGCAGTATAGTTGTCACTGCTGTCAGGCAGTTACAATCACAATCTGAGACGGTGGCCACTGAAGTAAAGTCTGTGACCTTAAAAAAAATGCCACTGTTTTTCACTTTAGGGTATATTGGTTTTAAACTAAATCATATTAAATAAGCCAAAACTACCTAACAGTATATTCCTGCGATTATTGTGATTATCATAATCAAAATCAAATCCTATATTCTTACATAATCTGACATTTTCTTTGTCTTACTTTTGTCATTAATTTATCATTATGACGCAAAATAAAGTTACAGTAATCATACAGACAGCCCAGCCTCATACTTCACCTCTTTCACTAGCAGAACTAAAAAGGGATAACAGCTGGCACACCTCTGTGTCCTCAAGGCACTGACCAGGACACAGAAAACGCCCAGAGTCACCTAACCCTGTTGATTAAACAGTGACATTTTGCTGAGCCCTGTTGGGAAAAGTGTCTATTCAACATGACCCCCTCTAGTGAAACAAGGATATGAAATACAATATGTCTATGTTGGTTTGCACAAAACTGCAAAAGAGAGAAGAATTTTGTTGTCACATATGACATCAAAAAGGATTTTCAGGTCCAACAGTTTGCAATGGCTGTGAATGATTCAGGGGAGAAAAGCTCAGATGAAAACTGTGTACAAGCCTTTAGCTCTTTCCGCTGAAGTATATAAGATGATAATTGAACTATTTGTGATTTAGTTAACCCCGCTTTGGCTACCAGTGAGCTGCAGAAACTTATGCCTACACTGATTCATGACCTAGTGTTACTGTGGTGAGGACAGCAAACAACTACCTCACCTACCTAGATAAACCTAAAGTAATGTGTCAATTACTCTAATGTAATGTGTGACATATCAGGATTTCCCCAGGAAATTGGTTAGCTGGCAGCTTTAACACTGAGACATTTGTCTCCACCCTTCCCCAATAATTACATAGCATGCTTTTTGATTAATTACTGCAAAGTGAACATATAATATTATCAATCATCAGTGTCACCTGTAGAACTAAATCAGGATTAAACAAATGATGGGAAGTTGAGTAACAGATTGAGTAACAGATTAATGCGTTTAAAGGCTTATCAGACACACGCACTGCACAACAGTTTGTAACAGTTTGTAACACCACAGACAAGATTTTTACAACTCTGGAAAGATTTTAGAGTTATCTCATCTCTAGTAGTGAAGATGGCGTGGTAACATGAATGGGATTTTGATGAATGCAGCGCCTTGCTGGATGATGTCCCACTGCATTTCAGCAAAACTTGAGCCGAGTTCACATGACTGACTGGCTCCATTCAATGTGTCCACTTAGCGTGTTTTTTATGCAGGGGCTACAGTCCATCTGATCATGGCAGTTAAGGCTGCTAGTAGGTGGACTTTGTGACCAAGACAGACAGAACCAGTGTAGCTTTTTCCTCCCATTTCCAGTCTTTATGCCAAGCTAAGCTAATCAGCTGTAGCTTTATATTAAGCTGACAGATATGAGTGGTATCAATCTGCTAATCAAACTCTCTGCCAAGGTAAATAAGCATAGTTTCTGGAATATCTCACTATTGCTCAATAATAAGTCTAATGCTACATATAATTTAATTGTACCAATGTCAACTGACGTCAGCAGAGGCACTCCTAAATTCAGACTGGGCAGGGCACCTCGACTATAAAGCACCTTTCATATGTGACAAAATGTCACTTTGTAATGTTAGCAACCAACCAGTAGAGTGACTTCTACTAGCAGCTGCATGCAGCTAAAAAAAAAAAAATCAATTGAGTAGAGAAATAGCCCAGGCACCCCCAAAGAAGATGTGTGATTTATTGGTTGACCTCTGTCCACACTCCTTTATTGAACCACGCCATGTGAGCCAGTGATTATCAAATTCTTTCCCCAGCAAACTGAAAAAACTTATCTAAGACTGATATGTGGACAGTCAGTAATGATGTCATTATCACAAGGAAAACAGAGAAAGTATAAACGCTGAAACATCAGCTGTCCGTTGCAAAAGCCTGACCTCTTTCTGGGTCTGTGCAGCATGATTGTTTGTATATCTTTACACAGATAGTGGTTGTAGGCTATGACACAGTATTCATGGTATCTCCTTTAAAGGTATTATTATCTAACTACATTAACCTGGAGCAAACAAGCATGTACAGGGCAAGAGAATTCAAAGATTTCAAACTGAAATAAGCTTCCAAAAAGAGCTAAAAATCCTTGTCATGTATGGTGGTGTTTTTGACATGTGCAACCCCCCAAGTTTCAACCTCTCTCAACATCAATCTCCCCAGCTTTCTCTCTCTTCTTCTCTAGAAAGCAACTTGCATGATTCTGGGAGGCAGTTTCCTGTTTGCAGAAGAAGAAGGAGAGATTTCCTCAAAGTGGCCACTCATTGGACACAGTGTTCTGCCTTTGCACAATCACAGGAACCCAGGGGGCAGCGGAGAGGGCCTCTGCTCTCCAAATTTTTTACAGATGCAGATTCACAAGCAGGCACAAACTTAATTGAAAAAGCAGACCGTGGCCGCTGTGCCCTAATCCCAAATGCTGACATATCATTCATAAAGCAAGTATGTTAGTGTGTGATTAACCCTACTTGTGCGTACAAAAGAGTACACACACACACATACAAATGTCTGTTTTTTGCATTACACTCTCTCCATTTCTAATTTACTGCAGTAAGGAAATTATGAGTATTCCAGCTGCCCTGTTTCTCCCGGTCTTCAATTTTGGCTGTAGGAACATCTCTTTGTAGACTATGCTGCTAGTGTAACCATAAAATAAACACTGCAGGAATGGCAAGAAGACAGCTACTGTATGTAGTCTATCACTGACAAACAGCCTATTTCTATCAGCCTGTTAAAAGTGGTCCATTTACCTGTGATTATTTTCATTTTAAATTATCAATCTGCATTATAAATTAGTCAACTTATCACGTAACGCTCATTCAAAGTAATTAGAGCCTAAATTTAATCTAAAAAATGTCCACTGATGAAGAGCCACTGCCAAAACATCCTGCTTTAGTTAATGAACAGTATTTTTTTAAAATTACAAAACAAATAAATAAATGTATTACAAGGCCTTTTGTTTTTCTTAATAGTTTCTTTTTCTTTCTTGTCGTCTATCATGTAGAATTATATAAGGAGCAGCAAAGAGAAAAGTCACTTATTTTATGTATAAGTGTACAAGCATGACAGTTTGGGTATTTTTAAGTTGATTAATATCCTAGGTAATGAATCACTCATTTAAATGATCAAATTTTAAGTATTATCCATTGTGTGGTATTTATCTGTTAAACGTATGTTCATATAGATTAATGTAAAGCATAATGGGCGCAAGTTAACTAAAACTATTCTATTTCTATTCTTCTATTTATTTGGATCTTAACATTTTTACCTATTTATGCAATTCAAATCATACACTAACAAAGAACTATTTCCTGATCTAAAAATATTGAAACTCATCATTCATGTGCCAACATTGCCTCTGCCTATTTTAAGATGACCTATTATTGTTTTCAACCTGTTGGTAGCTTAATGTGGCACTATCCAGTACGGGATGCACCCGCTGTCCCCCTGAGGTGCCTAACACTAGTGACTACCATAAACACACACCAACAACTACAAAATACAGATACAGATACACACAAATTTCCACACATCATAAGGACTAAGTTGATGAAACCATCCGCTGACATGTCTCGCCCTCCTGTCCACAGAAGGCCAGGCTGAAGCCCCTGCAACTACAGATATCCAGTTACAGACAGAAACAGCGTGTCATTACACAAAAACATAATGGCACTGGTTAACAAGTCTTAACACTGCTGAACACAATCTCACTGTTAGGATATAAACTCTTTTCATAGGGTGGATCCATTCACTTAATAGCTCTGGCACTGCAGTGTGTTTTAAGTTCTGAGGAAGTAGAAACGGACATATTTATCCATCACTTAGCCACATTAATCTATTTCATATGCTTAAAATTTGATGTCTGGTTGAAGTTGGGCTTCTAGTGGTTCACAAATGGGGAGGCTCTTACTGCCACTTTATCAGCAGAGAGAGTAAATGTTGCTAAATGATGCAGAGTACATAACAGCCCATCTAGTGCTTCTTTTTAGACCTGTTGCACTGAGTTCTCATCATTTCCTCCCAGCTGACGTCTGAGCTCGGCTACAGGGGCAAGTAAAAGCAGACATGTATTTGGCAGCAAATGTCTGAACCCATGGCTAGGGACACATCAAAACATTGATATCTGATGGTATCTGACTGATATTGGCTTCGAAAACCACACTGGTTTAAGCTCAAGAATATAACTGTCAACATTTAGACTATTAGGAAACTAGCATTTTTGAGATTTTGTGAGGCTTATTCCATGTAAAACATTGCCATGTTTGAACAGTTTACACAGCAAACAAGACATGTCTGCAATCCTCATCCTCCTTCTAAGCAGCATTTGAAAGAAAGCTTTGCTAGAAAACACATTAGTACCTGTTGACAGTGTGAGAAAATTTAAGAAATTCATACAGGCTTAAAAAAAATTATGTACCGCTCATCCAAACTCTTGGCTGATTGTCTTACATTACTGCTTTTTATTGTGCCTAGATTTGTATCACAGAGATAGACCTCCCAAAGAGGCTGACCTAACTAAGGAGGAGTGAATAAGCAAATGGGAAAAATGCACTATCACTGGGCTCCTCTCTGCTGTTTCTTTCCAATGTAGTTAGTTAGTGCTGAGGCTGCGTAGAAGGCTGATTCAGTCTTTTGAGGAGGACATCTGGTATGGGTCAGACAGCAGGGTAGACGCTTGCACACATCAAGGAAAGCAATCCCCCCATCCTGTTTTCATTTATGTTCACAGTGTCAAAAGCCTGGTTTGTCTATTATTAAAATCAAATGATTCATTCATGAAAGAGTGCTCACCGTTAACACAGCCCACTGATTACATTTTTAATAGTAGCTCATGCATTTTTTTTTTACATTTTAACTAGGCAAATTCATGATAGTATGGTTGAAAGCAAAATCATATATGCGGGTTTTGGGAGTCATGACAGAAAGACAAAATGAGTGTGTTTACTAGTTTGCTTATGAGCTTTAGTAAACAACTCTGACTTCAATACTTGCCTGCCAACTGTTTGATTGGCGAGCTGTTTCATCCGATTGAACTGCTTCTTCATTTTCGGTCCCTTGCCAGTCTTGCCTTTCGAAATTTCTCTTCAAAGCCGGGCTTTGGTTTGTCATGAAGTTCACAGGGCCTCTCCCCCGTATTAATTCCCCAAGCTGTCGCTATGACAGGAGAAAACAAGCAGGAGCCATCGAGTCCAAAGCCAATTAAAAATAGTTTGTAGCCTCGCTAGCCCCTAAGCTAGCCTTTCCCAAGTGGAAATCCTAAAGAAAAGTTCCCGTTGGGGGCGACGGCATGATTCGCGAACCTCTTTTTTTCTTTATGTCTGCACATTAAAGTCCCAAAGTACGCCGAGACTAACTTTCACTGGCTCCGACGGCTTTTCATGGCTCTTCTCGGTCGCCGTCTAGACCGTTAGCCGACGAGCTAACGTTCCCGAGCTGGATAATCCGTCGGCCGCTTTTTCCCAGAGCGGAGCAGGGAGCCGAGTGAACAGCAGCAGCAGCAGCAGCAGCTCACCTCCGCCACTGCCAGCACACATAGAGAGCAGCAGGAAGTAACGTCGAGCACCGCAGCATCATCTGCCAGACAGCACCACCTCCCCCTGGACACTGACAGGACAGACCCACTCACAGCAACAGCAACAACAACAACAAAAACAGCAACAGCAACAGCAACAGCAACAGCAACAAAAACAGTAGCAATAATAATGATATTAATAGTAATAATAATAACAATAATAACAACAACAACAACAACAACAACAATGATAATAATAATAATATACCATACTAATAATGATTTCAACTTTATAATTATGCATTTATAATTTAGCTAGTTTTCTTGCCTCTACTTGCACACATAAAGTACTACAGACAAACTTTTACTTTGAATCTGAATGAATCTGTCTAAATTATTAAAACATGGCTAGAGGTATTGATAGAGGTTTTTCAGAATGACTAACAAAGTGGCATAATTGTGGCTTGACTGTTTTGCATAGAAAAGCTACATGAGCTTTTATAGTGGAGAGGGACCTGCTATCAACTCAAATAAGCTGAGTCAAACATACTTTGCATTTACCATAAATTTTACATGAAAGTTCCAGTGTACTTTTAAGTAGCCTGTGGGTCTGCACAATATATCTGCTAGTGTATTATATCAGGTGATGCAACTGCTTGTGCTTTCTGGATTAAACTCGTGGCTGTGCAATATTATGAACCTTTACTGTGTGTCTATGTGTGTATTTTGATTATAATATGTAATTTGGTTTAAATATGACAGTTACCCATCAATTTTGAAAGAAGTGTCTGTTTGTTTTATGCACACATTTGTGATTATTTGTAAAGCAGTGACACTAAGGGTATTACAGAAGTGCTTTCAGAGATTCACCTCTTAAATAAAAGGAAAATATTTGGGGTTGTAGCAATGAGCCATTGTAGGCAGTTGGAATTTTTAAAAAAGTATGTAGGGGTGTTACTTCAAACATTAGGGAAAATATTATGCATGTAAACTGTAAAAGCGAAGATGCTTTATATATTAAAGAGAATATTCTCTAATGGTCACAGGTGAATCAAGTTAAATTTAATTTTGTCTCTGAAACTCCAGGCATTACACATATCCTTTGAAATATTTTCAAAATATGAATTGGTTGGCTGACACTTTGCTTTATCTGTGACAGAACAGAGAGTCCTATTCTTATGGTTTCCACCCAATATGACTTCTTAAAAAAGATTTTTAATGAAGATGCTGCAGTTTGTTCCACAAAGTAGGACAGCTCTTTTTCTCTTTAATTTCTCTGCATCGGGCTCTCTAAGGAATACATGCACACTCCTCAGATGCCACAAATGAATTTGTGATTATCTGAGACATGAGGCACCCTCAGTTAGGGTTGGCTATCTAATGTTGGGATTTTCACACTATTTGCAAAAAAATATGTCAGCACTGATTTTAGTTCCAGGACGTGCCTTATCTCACTGTTCTGCATCATTTTGATGTTTTCCTTTTCTCTATCTGTAACTCCTCAAAGTGTGATCCACACCGGTTTTCACTGTTCATCCTTTCTCTCTTTACTCTTATGTATATTGACTGGGGTGGTTAGTTGGTCCTGGTGCCTCCTATTCAGGTGCTTCTTTCACTGGTCTAGTTACTTTTTATTTAATTTTCAGCAGAATCAGTTTACTTTTATTCTCCAAAATTTAGCTGTTTAAGAAATCCACAACTAGGGACAACGTAAGGGGTAAAAATAATCATTCAAAAATAATATTACACGTGAGACTTCAATATTACATGTGAGAACCATATAAAAAAACAAAGTTTCTCTAAGCAAGTCTTTGTGTGATGACATTGCACTTTTATTACTAATTTAAGGGAAACATTAGCCAGGGCCTATTCCAGCCTGTTTCTGTCTATCAAAAGATGATACTAAGTGTGAATACAGACATAAGTTGAAGAGGTAAAATAAGCTTAAAATATAAACTTAAAATTGTAGCACATAAAAAGAATGTTGAGACTGCTCATTGGGTAAAGAGGTCACCTGTATTTTATGTGCGCAAGGTCGGAACTTTTACAGAGATACTTTTAATCTGAAAAACATCAACCGGAAGTGTTATCTGGTCAGAATTGTCAATGAATTTCTGGCTATGTACAAGTTGTTGCTAACCAACAATATATCATTCTATTGTTAACACTGGTTGTTTTCATGTATTTCGCAGTATATTTACTATACTGGTGTATATGAGTAACCTGACTATGGTCACAGTTATACTGTTTTTTTTTCGACTTTTTGTTCATAGAGTCCACCTGTCAAATTGAGCTAGCTAGTTAGCTTGTTGTAGCTAGCTAGTGTTACGCTAAATCAGGTGGTCGAGACTTTTCAAAGCTCACAGCTTAATGTTGACTTAAAGAAAGGATCATCAATGGCATCTCGGCAACCTTTCACAGACACGGATACCGCCGATGAAGCAGTGAGGGCGACCTGTGATGATGCAACCTCATGTAAAAGGTAACAGTAGTTCAATGCTGTAGCAAACTTTATTATTTATGCTAACTTACAGTCACAAGGTTTTAAAAGCAATTAGTGGTTAAGGGAACTAAAGCTGAAGAGTAAAAGCATACAGCATATCAAATACAATGCTGCAGATATTCAACGTGATAGCCACAGATTGCAATTATTAACCAACATCAAAGCTACATATTTCCACTATGCTTATTGTTGATGTCTTGACACTAAGCCCTGTACTATCAAAAAGTCAAATTTGGGACTTAGAGATATTCATAAAGTACTACAGTGAGTCAGTACAGTAAAATACACAGAAAAACGCAGCGATCCTAAGGTAGCACTGAAAAATATTTTCCAGATACCCTGCTTTTTTGTCTTAACTAGCTAGATGCTGGCTCTCAACGGCATAACAGAGGGCAGTGCAAACTCTGCTGTCCGTGTTTCATCATGAGGTAATCTGATGATGTGTATGGATCAGACCGTACAGTAGTGGCCAGCCAAACTGTAATTTAAGGAAACTGAACAGATCTTAAAAAACTGAGTCTTTATTCATTGTGCAAACACCGGTCCTAGTGACCCTTTCAGATATCACCGGACAATCTGTCAATTATTGTATCGAGCTTATAGTTGCTTTATAGTTTTAATTTTTAATATTACCTTCTCATTTGGTGTTTGATTTCTATTCTAGGTTTGCTACCAGTAAGAGCTATTGGAAGGACCCCTATATCCAGTATTTTGCAAGATCAGTAGGGGAGCGGAAGGCACCTGAAATCAATAGAGGTAAATAGTATATTCTGGTCTTTTCTCACATTTCTAATTTATTAAAAAGTAACTCAAGTGGTATGACTGATATTATTTAAATGGAGCATTACAAGTCACAGGATCAACTGTGCATAAAATGAATGTAGTCTACGGCAAGGGCCTCATAACCACCATAATGTAGAGTTGAAAGACTGTGAACAGTGCAGAGTAATGACTGACTACATAACCAGCTATATCAACACCTCAAATTACATTATGATGAGGAGGATTTACTGCTGATAAAATCCTACCACTCACACTGTCATAATGTTTAAAGGCCTTGATATAGCGATGATGCCTTTTGTGTTATTATTTTAAATTCTGCATTGCAAAGCCACATTGAAGAAAGATCTGAGAAATGCCTTTTTGCATGTATAAAATATAAGCTGATTTTACTGTCTGTTTATCTCATTTTACAGGTTACTATGCTCGAGTTCAAGGAGTTAACCGTCTTCTTGACGCGTTCTTAAGGAAAGCAGAGTGTGACTGTCAAGTAATCAACTTGGGTGCTGGACTGGACACCACGTTTTGGAGACTAAAGGTTTGCAGCATTGTAGCTCACTGTCTGCTCTGGTCTAAATGTGATTCCCTACTAGTCAAATGTGGCTTAGATCCTGTCTTATTTTAACCACGCTGCATCAAATGAGTTTTTGTTTGTGTGTGTTTGTGTGTGTACTATAGGATGAAAACCTCATGCCAAGGAAGTTCTTTGAAGTTGACTTTCCAGTAGTTGTGGCCAGGAAAATACACAATATTAAGTAAGACAACCTTACTACAATTATGATAATTGCAGACATTATTAATTATTGTTATTATAGTTTATTATACTAAGTCCAGCACATAAACAGGAGCAACCACAAGCAGCTTTTACAAATGTAATAAGGGGTCATGAACTGTAGGGGGAGACAGAGGTCTTTGTTAACAAAAGTACTGGTAAATCTCTATATTTGGCAGAGTAGTGTATTTATACTGTATGTTATCAGTACAATTATGTAATAAAGACAGTCATATAATATCCATGATTGTTACATGTTGAAAAAGTACTACTAGATTAAGCTTATGTGAAGCAAGAGTATCTTGTAAGTAAGTACAATAAAGTAAGTACAATAAAATGATAAACAAGGAATAACTACTTGGATTCTTATATGCTGTTTATAATATTAAACTTTAACATCAGGCAGATGAGCTGCAAGTTATGTTTTTTGACATTTGAGGCTTCTTTTGAGATTTTCAAACCAAGATTTGAATGTCTGTGGTTATATTTTGTGAAGTCTGGATTATTTGTAGGTTGAAGTGACAATTAATTCTCTTTAAAATCCCAAAAGTTTAGCAACTATACTCTGAGTTGTTCTTCTGCGCAAAATGGTGTGGGGGGATTATTCCCTTAGAAGCTCCAGTGTGGCCCCAACTCTTTTGTCAGTGCAGTCATCTTCAGCAACTGTCTGTTGGCATCTGTCCCTCAGCTCCACCCATCCAGTTAACACAATACTCAAAGCCATGTGATACCTGCAATAGCCTTTGCAATAAATGTTGATTGAGATTGATAGCGATATGAACAAAGCTTTGAAATACTCACAGCCCTATCATACAGATACTTACTTGCCAGGTTTTCAGGGCCACTAGGAATCAGTTTTACCATACAGTCATATTGGAGGCTGCAGTTTTTGATGCTGCTTACCGTACTTTTCAGACTATAAGCCGCACCTGTATATAAGCCGCACCCACTAAATTTAACAACTAAAACCCACTAAAGCTGTCTTCTTCAGTGTCGGAATTTAACAGCCTCGGAATTACTTC
>JAPZDY010000014.1:19026764-19040759 GCA_029783645.1 Ctenochaetus hawaiiensis | reverse complement strand
CAAAAAGGGGAAAACACAATCAAATTAACTTTGGCAAACCTTTAACCGACTATAAGCTGCACCTGTATATAAGCCGTGCCCACTAAATTTAACAACTAAAACCCACTAAAGCTGTCTTCTTCAGTGTCGGAATTTAACAGCCTCGGAATTACTTCGTCAAACATGTTCTCCTTTATATTCGTTTATATTCGTCCGTAAATTAGCGGCATCATAGTTTAAGCCGGAAGGTTCAAGGCGTCGGAAAAAAGTAGCAGCTTATAGTCCGGAAATTACAGTAATTGTATTGCATTACAATGAGAGGTGTTTTCTATATCAAGTCTAATTTAGTTTATTAGTGTGAATAAAATAGAAGGGAACGACCCCTGGTACTTTACAATATTTGTACAGTATGACCATCAAGTTACAACTGAATATATGTGAACTATGAAAACATATAATGCTTTTTGAAGATTTTTAATAGTATAGCAAACAAAGAGCCTGATTGTAATGTAATTATGATGTGTTTTTTTTTCTTTGACAAGGACAAAGCCACCACTCTCCAAACCTCTCATTGAAACCCACTCAACAGACTCCTTACTTTTAGGTAATGAACAAAAGATGCTATCAATACATGACACATCTATGTGGTTTAAGTTATATTCCTCTTATTGTAAGAAAATCTTTTCATTCATTTGTTGAGTATTGTTTCCAACTTTCTTACCGTGTATGTTTGTGTTTTTATTAGATGCCCACAGCCTGGACTCAGACCGCTACTGTATCATTGGAGCAGACCTCAGAGACATCGCTAGTTTAGATGAAAAACTGAAGAAATTCCAGCTTAATCCAGAGTATGTGAAATTTGTATTTATACTGTTATTTTAATCCAAGAACTGAGACCTGTCTCTGTGTTGTCTCACCATCAATAACAGAGTATGTTGTTATGGCTGTATTACAGATACATTGTCTAATTTTTGCTGCCTGATTTTAAATGAATTTAAATGAATTTTGAACATCATTTATCTCTCAAATGATTGAGTGTATGCTAAGTGTGTTTCACTAAAATAATGCTGAATATGCTACGCCACGGAATGTGGTAGCGTGACATGTTAAGCAGTGTATTTTAAAAAATTCAGAGAAGTCGGAGGTCTTGATGATTTGTTCAACTGTGAAACTTGTCACTGTTGAAGTCGACTGTAGCTGGAATAAATTTAGTTCTCCAGGGCTTGAGTCTTTAATACTTAGAAGATTGTAGGTGGAGAGTCATTTTATTGATCCTAGTGGACCAAGACTCATCAGTCTTTTATAGTAGGATGTTGAATGGCACAGACATCCTTTTTCGTACAGTAGGATGTTTTCTATGGCGAGGAGAGCTCAAGCTGGAAGACTCCTTCACCTTAGCTCTTAACCCACACATTATTACCTTTATTTATCCAGGGAAGTTTGACAAAGAGAGAGGCTCTCTTTTACAGGAAGCCACCGGGTGTGAATGTGTGAATTCAGGGTTTTTTTTATTACTCTTTATTGTTTAAGAGAGGGAGTCATAACTTTTGTGTTCTGCCCATGTTAAAGGTTGGACGTAAAATGCAATATTCCTCTGAGAATGTAAAAGATTTTACAGTGTGAGTAGTTTAAAAATCATAGAGTGCAAAGGATAACCACTTCAGAATAAAAGGTTTTTAAGCAAGCTTATGTAATAGATGCTGATCATTGTGCTTCTCCTATAAAATTACCATCAGCAGGGTGGTTATATTTGCCTGTTCGTTTGTTAATTATTAAGATTTCTCAAAAACCTTTAAAACTGTAGTGAAATTTGGTGGAAATGGAAATTGTTTTAGAGTCAGAAATGATCAACTTGTATGTCCAACACAACAAAACCATCTCACTCTAGCTACTGTGCTCACATGCATTAAACAAAATCTGTGCACTTTGCTCATTTTGAGTCTGGCTGCAGACAAAAAAGGTCATGCTCTCTAATTATGCTGTCGTTAAGTGTTGTGTTTTCTCTCATAGATTACCCACATTGTTCCTGTCAGAGTGTGTGCTTGTCTATTTGACACCATCCCAGTCCTCTAATCTAGTTCGCTGGGCAGCAGAAACCTTCCACACTGCCATGTTCATCAACTATGAACAGGTAAACATGACAGATGACTTCATCTGGGTACAGCAGACGAACATAGTTGTTAGCTTCTGCTATCCATGTCACAACTTAGGCAAATATCTAGGTTTTATATTTAATTAAAAGCGCTCTTACAGTGATGGATTAATTGTATTTTTTAAATAGTATACAGTTTCAATTTTTGCAACTATTGAAGTTTGGACCAAGCATGTGGTACGTGTGTATTTGAGCTAAGATATAATAATGTAGCCCTTTTTTTAAAAAAAAATTAGTTTTCATCCATTCAGCATGATCTTTGTCTCCAGGTGAACATGAGTGATCGATTTGGCCAGGTGATGATTGAGAACCTCCAGCGACGCCAGTGCACGCTGGCAGGAGTTGAAATCTGCCAGTCTTTAGACTCTCAGGTGACCGTCTGTTGCTAGTTTTTACCTCTTTAGTAGTTTGTTTTTTGAGGACAACCGGACATTAAGTATTTTAATGTGTGATGTTTGCAGAGGGAGCGGTTTCTAAAGACAGGCTGGGAGCACGCTAATGCTCTGGACATGATAACGGTCTACAGTATGCTGCCCCAGGATGATGTGGAAAGGTACTTCATCAAATCCTTTTGTACAAAAAATGCAATATTTCTGGATGTACACATTTTTTTTTAATCTTTTGCTGTGTGATTGTTTTGAGGAATAACAGTGGGAGCTTAAAGTTACATGCCACAGATTCCTACTCATAAAGATCAATTGACTAGTCAGAGGGCGTGCTGCTTACCCTGTGAAAAACAGCTGTTTAACCTTCCTAAGAGACTCTGGAGTCTGGCTACCAGGTAGCTGATAAGGCTTTAGTGATGTGAGGATTGTCTGGTGTTATCTGAATCTAAATGTAAGACCCACAGAGTCCCAGAGCCTCATAGACATTTCACTCCACCTCTACCAATCCAGTAGGATATATGTACTTTTGAATTATGCTAAGACTTTATGCACAGGCTTTCCTGGTTCTCAATTTTCTTAATGATGCTGCTTTGTATAAGTTAAAAAGTTAAAGATATCCTCGGACATTAAAGCAGCAAAACGGTTCACAAACTAAAACTGTTGTTAAAAACTGTTAACAAAGGGAAGAGGAAACTCTTTACAGGAAACACCATTAAGTTTTAGTGTGCTGAAAAGTCATATGAATGTTTAATTATCTGTAATACTTAAAAACCACATCAAGCCTCGAAAGAAAAAAATCCTTTCCAATATTGAAATCAGCAATTAAATTATGCCAAAGCAAACTGTAAAAGAAGTTACTGAGAAGCTTACAGTCATCTACTCTTTAAATAGTATTGGTCTTTAACATTACAATGTGTATCACTGCCTCTTAAATGTCCAGAAACAGCCATATCTTTGTTATGTATTTTGTTGATATGTGTATTGACATGTAGCTTAATGTTTCTATCAAAGTTCAACCTCAGGGAAGTCAGTAATTTTATTGAAGGAAATTGTGTGTTTCATTTTGTCATCTTTTGCTTACTTTCAGGGAAACACCAGTCAGAGAGTGAGGAAGTTTTCAAATATGACTGACCTCAAAGTATATAAAACTCTAATGCATTACCTTGTTTCTGAGCTCTAAACCCGAAGTATGTTTAGAAACCTCCGGTGCAACACATGCAACCCTAAAAAATACTACTCAAATGAGTATTTGCTGCTGTTGCTTTTTTGTTGCCTTTTTTGGCTTTATCTGGCAGTTGGCCCTCATTCACATTTCAAGATAAAATCCTGATTTCTTCCATTTCTTGCAGAATTGAGCGACTGGAGTTCCTAGATGAGAAGGAGCTGCTGCAACAGCTCCTTCAACACTACAGCATTTGCTGGGCCACCAAGGACAAACTCAATCTGGGTAATTCACTCTTGCATTACATTTTAATGGGTGTGGTAGCTCTAGTAGGAAATATGACACTAGTGCTGCTCACTTCCAAGATCACCTGTGACCACTATGACGCCATAATGTCCTCAAGTTTATTTACTTAGTGTTACTCATTTGTGTTCAACTTTTCATATTTCCACCCATTCTGTCCAGTTCGAATGTGTGCTGCTGTCATTTACAAGAACAGGTCATGTTCTGTTTCCTCAGGTCTGTCACAGTTGGCATTTTGAGTGTGAAAGTGCCCCACTGTTGGACATGCTTTACATGTATGTACGCCAAAATCAACAACAGGAGAAGACGTTTAATGGGGGACACTGGGAAAGAGGAAGCTCTTATCCTCCATCAAGTCCTTGACTGGGAGCCTTGTTTGACGTGAAAACTCCCAGCATCAGCAGAATGTGATGTCATGAGCGTCCTTTGTAACCCAGAATGTGTTGAAGATGATTAAGGCCAAGAGCTGTGAAGACATTTGTCGCTACACTGGCACTGGCACTGTAAAATGGATCCAGCTTGTTTTGTTAATACGCTTAGAGACATATTTTGTCTATAACTACACAATCACTTAAAAATGTTGTTTAAAAATCTGCTCACCTGTTATGGAGATGAAGAATGTTTTAAGTTTAAAGAATTTCAGATGTCAGGTGTTGGTCCATGTCTGATTTTTATGTGTGATTTTGATTTTATTTATTAACTGGTCATTCTTCCCAGACTCATTTTCTAACAAAACATGCATGCATGCAGTAAAACTAGTGTCAAACTGAAGGAAATGCATTACATGCTAAACACTGCTAAATGTATGTTTGCCTGTCATAAGTTTTGTCAGTCTTAAGCTTAACTTAAAGACTTCACAGATTAGTTTTTAATAGATTATATTTGTTGAATGTTGGTCACGTGAGAATGAATAAAAATGGCCTTTTTGTGTAAGACTCTGTATCTTTGTTCATTTTATGGACTGTTATGGACAGAATATGAAATTATCAGCTGGCTAATCTGCAGTTGGACATACACGCTGAAGAAAGATAACACATTAATAAACTCTATGAATATATGTTTAAGGTATTCTGCATGTACCAAAGACTGAGGATTGTTGACATAGAGGCTTTCAGAGGGAAATTGATTTTAAAATAAGCACTTTAATATAATCATTGATAAACTTACTATTGAGCTCGTGCAAAGCTATGCTTGCTTTTTAAAGCAGCTTTAAAGAAGCTATATGTTACATTTAAGCACCAATACAGCACAATTCATACGTAAATGTCAGATTAGGTCTGTGTACTGTATGTATGTTTGTATGATGTCAAGTGTAAACTGTGCTATGGAAGTGCGTGAGTGGATGGCAGCATAATAATTGTTGAATGAAATATATGATATTGTTCCTATACCAGACATTGAACTTAGGACCATGGTGGACCATATGAACATCATAAACACTGAACTTTATATTGTGGCCCATTATTAAGACTGGATCAAATGATCTGAAGCAGTATGACCTCAGTTTTTCAGCCTTGTTCAAAGTCATGAGGATTTTGATTGTACTGTAATTGGTGCTAAAATTTAACTTACAGCACCTTTAATTATGTTTATACTACAATAACAAGGGATCGTGTGACTGCTTGTATGTGAAAGGGCTCCTAATGATGAACCCAGAGTGAGTTTTAATCTAACACAGCACTTTTCCTCTCTAGAGTCAGTGATTGAGAGGAGAGTGGAGGACAAATTCAAGCCATCATGGAAAATTCCTCTCACCCTTGCTGTGATGAGCTGTAGCAGATTGGTAGCTTCGTGCACTGGACGCCAATGGATCATCCCACCCAGGTGCAAAACAGAGTGCTTCATTTGTGCCAGACTGGCCAGACTATACAACTTCTAACTGTAAAACATATGCCACAATATTTGGTTTAACAGAGAAAAGAAAACAAATCTTGGACAGTCCAACTGATAATGTACATTGAATATATGTTTATATATTTTTTATATATTACACCAAGTTATATCCGTATTAGCAACAGCTGCGTTGGCCATTATTTGAATCTGTATCACTTCAAGTAACTAATTTCTCTTTATCTGTATCCATATTTGAAACAGAAGAGACTTGTTTCAGCCAAGGACTCAGCCAAACCCTAACCCATGCAATACCTTATTATGTCTATAAGTCCATTCAATTCTATATTATACTGCTTGTCTATCATTTAAAATGGATTTATTCCATAATACACACTACCACGTTATATTGTGTTATACTCAATACTATGTTTTCTATAAACTATATTTCATATCCCATACAACATCATTACCATTATATATTACTTGACAGAAAATATTTATAACAAGCAAAACCTATCCCACAATGGTGATATGTAACTCAGTTCATTTACTTTAGAACTTAAGTACACTTTAACTAATTGTACATGACATTTTAATTTTTTTTTATCGCTTCAATTTTTCTTTTTAACCACATGCTCCCAAAGCTGAAATGCACTTTGTACAGAAACTTGTGCCATTCATGGATGACAGTGTGTGTAAATAGGTGGATGCTGACATGTACTATAAAACACTTTGATTGGTCAGAAGATTATTGAAAAGCACCATTCATATGATGTCTATTTACATTTCAGAGAAAAATGTACTTTTTATTCCACCACGTTTATCTGATAGTTATAGATACTTTTCACTTTTCAGATTTAGATATTGTTTAAAGTAGTGGGAATATATCTTGATCATACCTAGAGAGATATTAAACATTAATCCGGCCTTTAATCTAAGAGATGGATGAACCCTGTGATCCATCTGATTACTGATAATAAACCTGTGTGGAGAAGGGTTGATGTCAGTGTGTCCCTGACCTCTACTATCCTTAAATGTCCCGTGTTGATATTATTGGATCTCAATCCAAGGCTAACCTCTCAGTCCTTTTTCCACATTTTGAAGTGGGGAAATGAAAAAAAAACAAACAAACTCTAGAGTCTAGACCTGGAGTCTAGATTTTGTTTTGGAAGTATTTTAATTTTTTACTCAACTGCATTTATTAAACAGTTTAAGCTACTGGTTGCTTTTAAGATTATTAATACAAAATACTAGTCAACTTATAACTTTTTTAAATGATTAGAGTTTTGGCATCACAGCACTATGTTACTGCTGAAGCAACTTCTTCAACATTCAAGTGACATACAACATAAATTCATGACAAATTAAAACCCAGTTTTATAATATAGTATATCAATTTAATATGGCCCATTCTGCATTGTAAGCACTTTCAATATTGTAACTTTAAATTTGTTTTTTTTGTAATTTTTCATATTTTAACCTGACTTACTTGAGTGTGTCAGTGTTTAAAAAAAACAGTAATCATGGGTTAAACATTAATAATTTCACACATTTCAGATGACATAAGGGTGATTTTACTGATATAGAGGTTAGAGAAATGGTTGCTGTAAGGCTGATGACTGATAAGATGTATCTACTCATTCTCTGGCACGGACAGCTCTGGTGGTTTTATGAACCTCACATGAGTGCCAACAGTCCTGGGAGTATAAACAGTCATAGGGAGGTGGAGCATCAGTGAAAAAAACTGAGGATGTGCTCCTTCTTCTTCTTCATCACAGCTTATAAACATAACTGTGGACACATCAAACCATCCAGTTGCAGATTGTAGTCCATCAGTGGAACCAATCAATCTGACAAAAATTTCTAAGGGTTTTATTCCAGTTTAGTATGTCAGGAGCTGAATCCAAGACAGAGGTCTTCACAGTAACTGAGATGGAGGAGTCAGTCAGGGAGAGAGACATGAAGAAGAAGAAAGGCATCTTTGAGCGGTATATGCAGCCCTGCCTGGTTGAGCTGTTTGGGACAACATTGTTTGTGTTTGTTGGGTGTTCCTCCGTCATTGGAAATGAGGGACAAGGTGTCATCCAGCCTGCTGTGGCACATGGACTGGCGCTGGGAGTGGTCATCGCAATCTTTGGGCAAATTAGGTAATGATTGATGACACTTGATTTCATGTTTGTGTTGTGTGTTTTCAATGATTACTACATATTCTTGTTTAGATGATTTCTTATTTGTACACAATTTTTAAGGTCTGCATGATGTTTTGGTTGCTTGTCTGTAATTTCCTGCAAAAATTAGGGTAGCTGTATAATATGCAACATCAAATGACTTATTTAATTTTACTTCTTATTTAGAGTGAATTTGTTTTAACATCAGGTAAAACGGCAACTACAGTAGGGAGGACAATGCTAACAAAATTTCAAATGTTTTTATTTATAATTTTCTATCACTCATGGTTTATTCTATAAAAAGTACCAGAATCATTTACAAATATTGCTCATCCAATGTCAGTTATAAAGATAATGTCATTATCAGTTTATAACATCACTTTAGAGACGTGGATTAAAGTTAATCATATTTATTACAGTGGGGGGCACTTTAATCCTGCGGTGTCTCTCTCCGCCTACCTGTGTGGAGGGATGGAGCTCGGTCTGCTGGTGCCATATATTTTGGTTCAGATGGTGGGCGGGATGGCTGGTGCTGGTTTGGCCAAGGTATGGAAAACTCCGTGGAAACCAGATTCCACCAGGATGAAGAGTTAGTCATAATAAAATAAGAAAAATAATAGTCAAAAGTTCTCATATAGTCCAATTTAAATGTATGCAGTCAATATTTCAATTTACTTATTCAAAATTATGGGATAATAAGTCAAAATATCAGATAATAAATAAATATTTAGACCAGTAATCTCATATTTTGGACAGGGATACAGGATATTGACATAGTGTGTAAAAATTTTGACTTAATTTTGACTTAGAACTAACCAGAACTAGTCATAACTTATTGGCTAATAGTTTTGACTCAGAAAGTCATAATTTTGACATCTCAAAATCTTGGTTTATTCATTCATTATGTTTATTTATTCTTCCATAACTTTGATTGGTGAATTACAAATTTGACACAACATGTATTTGTGATAAATTATCTCATAACTTTGACATTTTAGGTTAAAATTTTGACTGATGTCGTCATTCAGAGAAGTTTTTACTCAACTTTGAAAAACTGTTATAATTACTCATTTTTAATTCTGAAAACCTTTGTTTTTATTTGCTGGCATATTTGTTAGATAGCCTAAAAATAAAGCCTGTTTACTTCACCATTTATTTACTTAGTGTATTTATCAAGCACAAAATGATAAATGTTCTCTCTGTTAAACTTTCAGGCAGTATGCCCCTCTGCGTTGTATGAGACTTCCCTTGGAGGTGCGTTCAATGTCGTCTCAAATCTAGATGCAGCCACTGGGGCAGAGTTGATAATGACAACGTTCCTTACCTTGGTGGTGTGCATGGGGGCCATCAACGGCCAAACCAGCTCACCGCTGGCTCCTTTCTGCATCGGCCTCACTGTGACAGCCAACATTATTGCTGGGTAAGAGCCTCATCACCAACATCACCACTGTTTACGTTTACGCCATTTACGTCTGACAGCCATGTTGATAAAAACCACGGCAGAGGCCAGAATTTTTGAAACAATATATATATGTTAAAATAAAAAAACATGGAAGATCAAAAAGTAAGTAATTGGAAGCATAAGCACGTAGATACAAATATTCAGTTAAAACTGTTCAGAGTTAAAATTGTAATTTTCCAGTACTAGCAAGTAATTAATGTGATCATATAAGTTAAGACCGTACAGTGCAACGTAAAGCAAAATATGACTGGCCGCACTTATGGAAGCTATTTTGTCTAGGCATCCCATTGTTTTCTCCATTTGTTGTCAATCATTTTCCATAACTTCAAAAGACTTCGGAGCTTTCACTCTGAAAGTTGCAGATTTAGGTGCTGCAGCGGCCACTACAGGGGACAAAAGGCATCACTCCGCTCCATGTGTTTTGTTTCGTTTAGTATGTTGATACATGGCGATTTAATTTGGTCTAATGTAAGCAGTTATGGGCTTTTCATAATTTTGTAACCACAACAGCTTTAATTGTTTATTACCTTACATGTCAGTTTAATGTTTAATATTTTCCCAGGGAGTTGCATATTGTTGAATTGCATCACTCAGATCAGCGGATGTGTTACAGTGTCAGTGTGTGCTGTCTGTTGTTTCAGAGGGATAGTGTCTGGAGCCTGTATGAACCCTGCCCGAGCTTTCGGTCCTGCAGTGGTCGCTAACCACTGGACCAATCACTGGATCTACTGGGTTGGACCTGTTGCTGGTGCACTTGCCACTGCCTGCCTCGTCCGGTATGTATATTTCAGTAAATATAAAGGGTCTGTGAGTTTTGGTGAAAAAAACTGAATGTGAACCGTTTTGTCTTTACAAGAAACCTCGATGGGGCATCAATGAATAAAATTAAACAATTATTAACGTAATTGTTTTGAAATTCGTGGTACTTTACTCACTCTGGTAGTACCAGATTGCAGTTTAGGTTAACAATATATTCAAGGGGAGACGATATTTCTTTGGAGGCAAAATTACCTGATTGCCTGAGTTATATTTAAGTAGGTGGAGCCAAAGATATGCATTTTTTTAAGCAGCAAAGTGGTGAAAAAGTGAATAAAGGATACAGTGATGGAAATTATGACTGCTTCTCAGCTCACATGCCACGTATAATGTTGAGAGGTCAGCAGTGTAGGTGACTATAGTGCATTTAGATAAGGGGAGGGTTTAATGAAAGTTCAAGTGCTAAATATGACATGCAGTGTCTCTGGTTTTCCACTCTTGACTGCAGTGTCACATTAGATAGAGTCACATAACTTCTCCTATAGCTCCACCCAATGAGCTTAAGCTTTATTACACTCTAATCTCCAGTCTGCTGGTCTGTTCCAGTTCAGTCAAGCTATCACTGATCATTGCATAGGACAATGGCCTCCTCATATTGGATTATGAGACTATGGGCCCCTTGACACAGACATGTGAGGCCCCGTATTCCTCCTACAAAGGAGAATGACACATAGACTTTAAGAGACACAGAACAATTGTAATAATTTTTAGTATTTTTGTGATTATTTTGAATATGTTTGTAGCTTGTTTTGCATCTCTCTGTAGTCCTTTATGTCTCATTGTGGTTGTTTTGTGTCTCTGTGGCTGTTTTGAGTCTTTAAAGTCCCTTTCCTTGTTTCTGTGGTAATTTTGACGTTTGGTTTTAGGGACACTAATTTCTTTGTTCACTGGGCTTGTGTATGACACGCTCATAAACAAGCTATTCATTTTTTGACCATACTTAGTGCATGGCAAATACTGACTTGTTAATTATTAATTAACAATTATTATTATGAATTAATTAAGGTATTAACTCTTTTGCAGGCTTGCATTCGGTGACAAGAAGACTCGAATTTTTTTGAAGTGATGTCTAATTTATTAAAGAGAAGAGAGAAAACACCCCGACTGGCTGATTAAACCTTTTCCATTTGTATGTTTATACATTTATAAACAATTAAACTGTAACATTTATATTTTAAGAAAATGCTTTTGTACTACATAAAATATTTGTATTTTAAGATTGAAAACATGTTTCCAAATATATATAATTCCTTAAACAAGCTACATTATTGTTGACTTGTACTGAATAAAATGTTTGTATTGTAAGACTCAATAAGGTTCTTGAAGATACAATGTCTCCTGATTGCTTTGCTTAACTTGGACTTTACAGTTTTAATGATGATGCTGGAAATATCCCAGCATCGTTTGGTGATAAATTCTATACATACCAGCTCAGACCAGCTCAGACCAATGAATACACCTTCTGTTATCTATTTCCAGTGTTTTTACACTCAATGTCTGGGTCAAAGTCCTGAATGGAAAACTATGCTTTGATAGCTTTATTACTCAAAGACAGTACAAGGACATGTTATCCAATAAAGATAGATTAGAATCATAAACTCCTGCCCTGAAATTAAACCAAAAAAAAGCAAGAAGTTAGTATCCAAACCTCTATACAAACATATATAACACAAAACTATACATGTACAACCTATTAAATGGATATGAGTGTTGTTAAAATGAGGACGGATCATCAGCACTGTGCCAGTATCCATCCACTTAGCATGTGGGTTTAAGACTCACAATCACTGCTTGAAAGTATTTAACACATATAATGTTTTATAACAGATGCACGCATAACCTGCTTTTGGTGATGGAAGGAGCAATAAAATGAAATTCCTAGAAAAGCTACAGCATCGGCCATAATAAAATTTGCCAAATCAAATATGCAGATCATAAAGTAAGATCTCCATGCCAGGTTGGGCAGAGCTTAGATTGCAAGATAGAGACACATAACAGGTATTAGCTGAAAGAGGTGTGAATTGACAAAGTAATTTGAGTAGTTTGATCGGCAAAAGCAAACCAGTCAGGTTTTATAACATTTTATAAACATTGGGATCCTAAAAAGTTGGTCCTTCGAGCTGGAAATCAGTGCAGTAACTAATGCAGTAAAAACATTTGAGTTTAAAATTCAAATTGTGGTTTTGAACAATGTTCTCGAAGTTTCTTTTGCTTACTGGATGATTCAAGGAAGTTGATGCACTAAAAAAGCATTGAAATTGAAGTTTTATTTAGCAGATATTAAAACAAAATGGATTTGCACTCAAAATAAAAAACAATTTATTTTTGATTTGATTTTTGATTAAAATATAGATTTTTTTCTGAGAATGACAGTGTTAAGGAGGAATAAAATAGCATGAAAGAGAAATACTTAAGCAAAAAGTACCTACCTCTGCCAACTGCATTAATTCTGTCTTTATATTACTGCATATATTACTGCACTCATTATATAAGTAATAGTACTTAGGTAATATTATCATTAAAATGTAACAGGATTAAAAGTGAAATAACTAATCCTACATACCTGTGACATTATCATATTTTTAAACTAATGTAGCACTGTGTAAGCAGGGTTGTGCTGTGTTATCTAGTTGAACTACTCTTTAATTACTGTGCGTCATGAAATTATTGATGGGGTCGGTTAATGGGGGAGGAAAGAATTAAGTTCTGCTTTTCAAATCTGTAATGATTTGACTGACATATTGCTTAATCTGTCTTATTCTGGCCTAGAAAAACTGTGCAAATTAAACCCATGTGGGAGGTTTATCAGTGTCTTCATCTGAACTGCTGACAGCAACTCATTAACAACTGAAATATCATATGAGACACCTGCTTGACACTGATTTATGGTGAGGAGTCACATGCCAAAAAGGTCATGAGCCTTTGATTTGATCTTTAAACACTCAGATGTTTTTATAGATGTTTTAATATAAGGTATTAAACTGCTGTGTCTCTTGTAACTACAGCTTTTAAATAAGTCTACTGCACCACAAAGTATATTGCCCTCTTGTTTATAAGAACATAACTGTTACATATAAGGAAATATGGAAATAATAGGACAAGTAGATAAAATTCCTCTTAAGTACAGTACTGTAAAATTTACTTGATATACAGTATATACTTGCTTGCTTATCAAACAGAAAAGTATTCAGTCTAATATAATCCAGTATTACTTTATGCAACGTAAGCGTGACACACATAGGTGCCAAAAGTGGTAACGGGTCAATCTTATCTATATAGGCTAATATGTATCAAAAAAAAAAATTGATGATGACGATGATTAAAGCTCTCTTTAAAGACAATGAACTACACTGACCGAGGTCAACGTGACTTGTTTTGAACTTTACTTGGAACTGCTTCAAACTCTGAATCAGCTGGCCTGACTCCATCTGAGGATGAAACTGGGCAACATTAGTAAAAAGTAACCAAGTACATTTACTAAAGAACTGTACTTCAGTACAATTTTGAAGTACTTGCACTATAGAATCGCTGAGTATTTCCATTATTTGCTATTTTGTACTTCTACTCCACTACAATTTAGAGGCAAATATTACACTTTTGATTCCAAAACATTTATTTGACAACATACATCACTATTTGCTTTGCAGATTAAGTTCAATAATAAATTATGATGTAATATTATAGATAAAGGTCAATTTTGTCTTAATCACCGATGGGAATTTGCAAGCCACCCA
>JAPZDY010000014.1:18986590-18999741 GCA_029783645.1 Ctenochaetus hawaiiensis | reverse complement strand
AAAATATTACATTAAAAAAATTTAATTCAGTGTTACTTACAGTTAGTTCGGCTAATATAATATTGTGAGTTACTTTGATAATAGTACTCAAACATAAACAAATGAACTGCTGTTTGATGTAAAGGCTGACTTGCTTCAAAAAGTACTGTTGCATACATGATATCAGCTTCTATTTTATAACATCTGTTTTAGTTATAAAATAAACAGTTCATAGAGCAGGCTACAGAGGGTAACGTTTGACGATATGGGAGGTCTGGGTCCTGCTTCTACTCATTTATGTAAAACCTCATTACTGGCCATGTATTTTACCAGAACGCACATACAACAGTTACCTGCAGTTGCTCGGTATCACCGGTGGGCGGAGCCGTGAGTTCGCCCGGCGGCGCGGCAGTCAGTCAGTCGGTCAGTCAGTCATTCAGTCGGTCGTTTGGTGACGGTGTCCTGTCATCCAGCGGCGGCAACAGCAGCAGCTGCCGTAGCTTTGGCGGAACTAGGGACTCTCTACAGTCAGACCGAAACTCTGAGCCGGTGAGACGGGCGGACAGCTGTAGAGGTGCTTTCACACAGAACCGAGCCTTTCAGTCGGCTGATGTTTGACATCTTTATGGAAAAACCGCCCACGCTAACATCTGGAGCTCACGCTTGATAGTGAAACTACTCTCCATGCGCGTGATGTGTGGCAGGGATAACTTATGAAGTGACCGGTGTTAGCATCTCACCGGTGGAGACGTCGGTGCCGTGCTGGGGCTTACAGGAACCGGAGCAGTTTGAAGGTAAGCGAGGGAACACTGCGTGTCACACCGAGCCTTGTCGCCTCACACACCGGCTGTGAGTCTGTGCACACCTCGCTGCCGGCACGGCGTGAACTGTCAGCATGTTGTTCATAGCGCAGGTTTGCAGCGTTTTACTGCAGCACTCGGGGGTCTCTGGGTGGGGTCTCACAGGAGAGACCCATGGGTCACAGCGGCGGTTAAATCATGATGATGTGCTGAAGAGTTTTACACGGAATTTTACACATCTGGACTGACTGAAGCCAATTAAAATGCCATATTCTTGTGAAGCCTCTTGTCAGGAGTCTGGAGTAAAGTGAAAGGAACAGGTGTGTGTTTTTGAAGGCTGTACTCTCGCTTTGGGTAGAATTGGATAAATTTCTCTTCTACCCATGATTCATCTTGCTTTATTGATACCTTGCTCTTTTATTGAAGGCCAAGTGGAGCTTTATCAATACAGATCTAATGTGGTGTGTGTTGGTGTGTGTAAAAAAAGGAAAAAAGAAAGAGAGTATTGAGTATTCAGTAGAGTGCAACCAACTAGCAAAATCCTCTACTATTTTACACTCTTTACTGCAATAAATCAAGTCAAAGTTGCATGCACAAACTATACATAATGCAAACACACTGAAACAGGTTACAAGGGAGATAAAGTGGTCTGAGGGGGCTTCAGGCTGCTGTGCTGTTCAGATGAAGGGGACGTTCTTGGTTGCTGGCTGCACAGAAATCCCACAGAGACAATTAAACTACTGACCCGTGTCATCAAGGATTTGTCTCGGCTTCCTGTTTGGAAAGATGGTAGGAAGCAGACTTTTGGGCCAGATGGCAGAAGCTTACATACACTCAAGCAGCACGCTCTCACACAGCACAGACACACACATACTGAGCACACACACACACACACACACACACCTGGAACAGCCCATCAGAGTTCCCACTGAGGGAGACCGGATTAGTGGCCAGAGTTTGAACCTGTGACCCACAATAATGATCAACTGATGAGTTAACTAACATACATTTGTACACACTACAAGGGAGTACTATGCTGCACAGTGAGCACTGTTACTTTTGATACTTTAATTACAATCACCAGTCCAAGTAACTCAAAGTTACCTCTGAAATAACCATACTTACTACTGAAATAATGTTATATTGCAGGACTTTTACCTATAAAGGAGTATTTACAGTGTGGTATTCATACTTTTGCCTTAGTGAAACATTTTAATGCCTTTTCTTCCATAAAAATCAAATGAAACAATGAAAAGCGGGTCCAAAAAACACAAAAGTTTAAATATTTAAATATTTATAAGTTGTGCTTTAGTTTGTTTACACACACTGATGCAGCTCTTAACAGGAAGCTGACAGCATCCCAGCAGATGTTGCATCTGGTATGAACCATCACCATTGAAAGTGTTAATTTGGTAGATGTGTGTGTGTGTGTGTGCACGGTGGCATTCAGCAGGTGTGCTTTTATCTCTTTTTCTCGTTCCTCTGGCACACTGAGCGTTCTGTTTAAAGCGTGTTTGAACAGGTTGGACAGAAAAGAAGCAGCAATGACAAGCAGGTTTGATTCTGGGTTGATTTTCTCAGTAGTAAAATGCTCCTTCCTGTTTATACAGAGGCCTCTGCGCCGTTTATCTGGGTGGAAAACTGGTTTGTTTTTACAGGAGCCCTTCAGCATTTTCAGAATGCATTTTAATGCCAATTTGCCTATGAGTGAATCTTCTTCATCCCCTACAAGCTGCACTGCTTACCTTACTTGTGTTTTATGCAATTAGTAGCTCTTTTATCAAAGATACACCTTTCAGAAAATGTAAAGAGGCAAAATTATGCTAATTTTTCAGGTTAGGGTTAGGTCTGCATGTTTTAAAGTTCAAAAAACAAATTATTTTCTTACACTGTCCACTGCTACAGCATCAGTCTGTAGGGCTTTGTCTTAGTCTAGTACTCCCTTAAGTCCAATTTGCTCTGATTGGTCAGATTGTCCATTCAGCTCTGACTGTGTTTTTGGCTTCCAGCTAGTTGCACCTTTACTGTAAATAAAACCACAAGAGCCTTTTCGAAACCAAAACTTCCCTACAACACATCGCAGAGGAGGAATGTGATGAGCTTGAGACTTGTGGTCCAGCCAGCTAATGTCATAGCTTTGTAACTGTCTTTGTATGGTGTAGCATGCTAACTGCTGGGCACTATTCACACTTACACAAAGCTGCTAAGCAATGAACTGATGTAGCTATTTATGTCATTTTCACTTGCAGCTATATCAGTATCTTTTCCTAAGTAAATTTACATACAACAACAACACAAACACTTTTATGGACAATGATCTTGCAGAAAAACGGGATTTGTATGAAAATAAAGCTAATGCTAGCTGCAGTGTAAACACAGAAAGCAGGGTGAAAAAACAGCTACTACTCTCCTTATTTTTGTCTTCAAAAGAAGCTTAACACACACAATTTTCTGGTTACTGCCCCTCAATAAAAAGATTTATTTGAAAGGAGAAGGCAGGCATAGTCTTTACCGCAAATGTCTGGTGATTTTTGGATGGAGACACTAGCAGAAGAGGTTGAAATGCGTGTTTATTAAGTTGTGGAGGGAGAGAAAAGTTTTAGTTGACTTAAGATTTTTCATGAGAGTGAGCAAGCTGTTTCAAATGCATCAGTGTCCAACATGCTTGTTGGTTAATTGTGGTTGACATGACTTCTTTGCTGGCTTTGTCAGATATCTGTTGACTAGGATACCAAACTGGTGCAAGTGACATAAGTTCAATGCACCCCAGGAAAAGCTAAGCCATTTGGTTCAGATCAGCAAATATTTTGGTGAAGCTTTTTGTCATTAACATCAATTGTAAATGTGTTAGTGTGTGTAAATTGTGACTGGGGACACTTTCATTTTCATAATGAAAGGTTAGCAATGTACTGCTTTTCCTGCACGAGTCACATGTTTTTGCGACTGAGTTGAGGGGATGACAGCAGGTATGCAGTTTGTTGAGAAGACGAAATTCTGAAGAAGATGATTTACAGAGATCTAGAGAGGGATTTCTTTTAATTCTGTTTCTCTCTGTGTCATCTCTTTCCTTTAACACCAGGTAATATCCACTTTTTTGCTTTTTTCCTAAGCACGATCAAAAAAAACAAAAAAACAAGAAATATCCGTACTGCAACAATGCTTGTGCAAATCAGCCACAAATGATAGCAGCAAACAAATAGATCATTATAGTCAAGGGACAAGTTTAGCCATCTTTACTCAGTGTGCATTTGTATAACTCTCTGTAATATGAGTACTAATTTGCAGTTAAACTAATCTCCTTTTCAACACACAATATTAATTAAATCTTTAATGACTCAGTCAGCACTGTGCTGTTGGTTTATTTTCCTTCTTCAGCCTGGAGATAGGGACAGAAATAGGACAGCTCATGAGTCCATGAATTAAAACAGTAGCTACAGTGCAGATTGTTGAGGGATTGTTGAAGTGAAGAATCAGAGACTGAATCAGAGACTGGGTCACTGAGAGGTCATGAGTGGATCACTGAATGAAGTCTATATAGGGTAGATGAACAATAGACAGATGTGGTGTCATGCATTTAGTCTGAAACATGCATCTTATTAATCTCTTCAATAAACTGCAAACTATATTTACATCTGCTGGGTTGAGGCTGCATAGACAGGTCTGACTGTGGTCTGAATGTGTCAGCTGATACTGGAGGTCTTTGATGAAAACTACTGTAACAACTAATGACTATGCACCATAACCACCACAAACTAATTAAACGAAGGCTGTTTGATCAGTTCCTGATCTAAGGTTGAAAGGTATCAGAGTTACCTTTGAGAGATTACAGAGAAAATTTCAAGTTAATAATTTAAGTGGTATTGATGTTTTAGTCATCGCAGGATATAAAGGAATAAGGAAATAATCAAGGACACATGGAATAAAAATGCCAGTTTTATCCATTACAGAGACTATGTGCATTAAACTGTTTTACTTTAACATTTTGCACATGAAATGCTTGAACAGCAACTCATTGTCCTCTTCTTGGATTTGTAACAAAAAAGCCTGGATGAATAGTAAACTGCCTGTCGAAAAGGAATTTTGATCTGCCCATTATGTGGCTTATATTGTTCTGCAAACTCGTCTTCAGTGTCCATTGATGACAGTGTCCCGCAGGCAGAGGTCTCCTGAGAGACTCCAGACTTCTTCATGAAGATCTGAATTGCTCCTCTCTGTTTCTTGCGACCACAATTATGAAGTCCATTTTTCCCTCTCAATATTCTTTACAGAGCCAATTTTCTCTCTCCCTCCACTATCTTACCCTAGTGTGGCATCTGTGGGCAATTACCATTAAGTTTTCATACAAGGCCAGCCAACAGAGGAAGCTGTTGTATTGGAGCCCGCAGCATGAGTCTGCTGGCTGCGTGGAGGGACGGCAGGAAGGGGGGATGACGGGAGGGATGGATGGCTGCTGAGGAGGTCTATTCATGTCTCCGGGCGAGGCCATACTTGAGCAGACACTTATTGTGACGGTGACCTTCCTGTCACCATGCAGCTAACACAAAGCAGCTTCATATGGAGTCAGCTGAGCTGCTCGCTTTGTTTCCCGTCCTGCCTGTTGACTCTTCACTCTGTCTCTCTTTCCATATCTGCTGCTCTCTCCTCTGTGATTTTATGTTTATTTATGGAATTCTCTTTATATAATCTGTTAAACAAGCAGCCATTCTAAAGTGACAGATTTGAGCTATTTAGTCTGATAGGGTTTTACTTACATCAGAAGGCAAAGACGATTATGCACAGAATATATTGTCAAACCTTGATGAAGGGATTTCATGGCTGATAGCTTTATTTTTAAACTCGCTATAAAAAAGAGGAGTGGTTGCGTGACCTTTGACTTTATTATGATAATCAGAGGATGTCAGGTCATTTGTTCTGCAGTCACCTTGGCGCAGTTTAAACTAAAGTCTGGTGTACATCAGTCTCACACTCATGGTGATAACTTGTAAAATAAAGAAGCTGCAGTGGGTATAATAAGGAATTTAAGACAGTTTTCATCAGTTTAGTCCACAGAAAAGAAAAATCCTGCACACTACTTTTTCTCTGCACCACAATCTATTGATCTCTGCTGATGTTATGGCCCTCGAGACCTTCATCAAGCATGCTGTAATAGTAGTTTTAGTGACAGATGTTACCATAAAACCATTGCTATGGCTTAACTGAATGACACAGATGTTAAACATTTAGTCGATGACAGCATTATGTTCTATTTTTAGCGGTCCGATACATAAAACAACAAAATTCAATTTTATTTGACCAAGATTTTTTTTTACATCATTTTATCGGAATCAGAGTGCTTTATTGATCCCAAAGGAAAAACAGTTACATATAAAAGTTGCTTCAGAAATGATCAAAATGCAGAAATAAAGAAAAAAAGAAGAGTATGTAAAATATTTACCCATTGCTACAATATGTAACAATATAAGTAAGGAAAACAGAGAGCACAAAATAGAAATGGGATAGATTTGTGCTTTATATTGCAGGTCCATTAGTGCATAACTGTTTTTAGGAAAAACTCATCTTCTTTTCCCTTAAACCCATGGCAGAAATGAGTGTAGTGAGAAAGTCAATAACAGATGCTCTCCTTTCTTTGATCAATAACTGTGCCCTTGAGAAACTTCCAGTGGATCTGCTCACTAATCAGCATAAGACTGTGTGAATATGTATGAGGACAGAACTGTCTCATAGAAGTTAATTTGATATGGTTTTTTTTGTTAGACCAAAAACCAAAGTTTTTTATTAAATACATTTATTAAATATTGTGTTTTCACCTCTTATAGTTATTATGGCAACCAACATCAGCATGTATTTGTAGCTGGTTTCAGTATAATTGATCAGTACCAGGCCGTTTGCTCTTCTTGTAGCTCTGGTTTGGTCTCCACCAACTCCATGTGGTTCATGTAGCAACCAGCGGGAACCAAAACGGTTAAGTTGAGATTTGAAAGACCAAAACAATGAGCTTAAAGATGCTAAAATGCTGTGTGATTCATTGTTTATTTAGAAATCTAAGAACCCAGAATCCAGAGACGTCCTCCTGTGAGGCAACATTGCTAAACACGGAATTGTTGTGCTGCATTTGCTTTCAAGTCATCAATAACTTTTTTAATATTTGACCAAGACCATGAACCAACGACAGAAACCTTCATAATGCTGTAGCTACCACATATCAACTTTGTGAAGCAATTACACATATTGAAGGCAAAAGAGAATAAATAAACACTGTCAGGAACAATTTGTATTATGTCGATAAAGAATGTAATAAGGAAGATATTGCTGTTTAATGTTTTAATAAGCAATGTGTAATATTGAGTTGTTATTTTAAAGCAGAGTGCTCTGAACAGTGTTTCATTATGACTCAGAGGGCTACAATGTTCCTTTATTTACAGATCTTAACGTGTGGTTGTTGAGTTCTCTGTTATCTGTTCTGCATTTTGGACAAAAACTGCTAATACCAGCAGTAATTTGAAAGGTAATAATGCCTGTAGTAATCATGACCTTTTGCACTACTCTTCACTGTTGTTTTGTTCATGTTAGACTCTAGTAAAAACATGGTTGTACTCATAAAGCCTTAAAAAAAAAAAAGATTGAGCTCTTTTTTTGTAAACCATAATTACAAGTTTAGTTTGCCCTGTTTTGTAACAAAAGTTCTTAAGTTCTGCCTTTTCAATGTTTCTCATAGAGGTCAGTTTTTTAGTTTTTGGCAGAGCAGCCAAAAGTTGGTACATGGACCTCAGAGATGCACTTTGGACTTTAGAGCACTTCTGTGTCTCTCGCAGCCCTCTGTATGATTGATGGGTGAGTGCAGAAGTTTACATTGTTAGTCACATTAATTCTTCCGGTACTGAAAATGCAGCCAACATGTGCCAAAAACTGCAGTTCTTTAAATGACCACTTGAGGCTGGCTCCAAAAGCGTGTCAACCCTTATAAAGCAATGCATAAAAAAGGCAAGTTTTGCAGAAAAAATAGATGTCTATATTTCATTTTCCCTTTAACGACAACTACATAGTGGATTAACTTTTAAAATCACATGCATTAAATTATATAAAGGCTTACATTAATGCATATCTGGCCGTGAATTTGAGTGACAGCATCTGCTAGCTCTGCCTTTGCTTCCAAATGTTGTCACTCCAAAAAAAACAAAACAAAAAAAACAAAACAAAAAAGCAGATTAATATGACCATAACACCAAACTCAAGGCTTCAAATGTTACTTCAAAAACCAACTGGTGATGTCGCACCAGTTCTTTCCACTGATAGTCCTACATGTGCATACTGTCTATGGTAAATTTGCTGTGATATCCATTAAACTTACTGTATAACAAAGACAAAACTCTCTTCTGTTTGCACCTTTAATATACTATATAATGTCTGCTAAATCTCTTTAAGACACTTGAAACATGAGGGCACTTTGGCATCAGTACCTTTACAGCAAAGGCTGAGAGGAAAGAACTGAATACGAAGTGAGAATTGCAGCAGCAAAATATTCCTAGAATGACAGGAAAGTAGATTTCTAAAAAGGAAAGATTTTCAAAAGACTTGGCCAGTTGCATTAATTTATATTCTGTTTAAAAAAAGGGACATGAGAAAAGAAAGAATCTGTTTTATTCAAAAGACTCGACTGTGAGGTAAAAATAGCACACATGTATGAACTTGCCTTTAGTCTTTTATATCACTGTCACTGAGATGCATGAGTGCTGAGTCAGTGCAGGTGTATCTGACATACTTCATGGGACTATTCCTGGATTGATTAAGCAAGAAAATGGAGAGGAGATGAAAAAAAATATATAAACAGTGTTGAGAAACAAAAATGAAAATGAAGCACATAAAATAGCAACATGAAAGACAAGAACAAACACAAATACTGATACTAAAACGATTGTAGGACTAGTGTAACTTGGGTTTAGGTAACTGGAAGCAAGTCTGTCACTGAATTAGCTGCCACAGTCATCACGAGGATGTTTCTAGGTCTCTTTTTATGTGCCTTGTAATTATTCAGTTTTCAAGACAGAATGGCAAACAGATAATGCTTCATTCATGTCAAATACCACAATCCACATATTTTGCTCTCAGTGTTTTTGAGTTTTTGATTCTTATTTGTCTTCTTCTCTCTCTTTATCCCCTCATCTTTCCTCACATCATTCTGCAGTCTATAGCAGCTTCTGTCACCAGCTTCTACTTTAACGGAGACTCAACATGCAGACAGGAGCCAGACATCCTCTCAACTTAAAAAACTCAGTTCTCTCAAGTCCTATACCTTTCGCAGGAGCTTATAAACCATTGTACTCTCTCCAGTGGCATTTTTTGGCAGTCAAGTGTGCCATGAGGTGCTGGAACAGTTAGTAGAGATAAATGGCAATGCCGGCTTTTTCTTAAGGGAGTTTTTCCATTAAGTCATTACTGCTGTTTTTGCCCAGCAGCTGCCAGTGATTTCTTTACTGTTTAACCTCATTTCTCATTTAATGAGAATTGATTCTAACGTTTTATTGACATGTGTTTCTTGTTTTTCTAATCTGATCAAGTCATTTCAAAATAACAGTACACCTTTAATGAGCAAGGGGATGTTTTTGAGGCAGATCAGAAAACCTATAATTGCTATAACACTGAGTCATTTAATATAAAGAATGGATCAAATGACTCAGTGTAGTATGAAAGTGATCTATCCTTGTGTAAACCCAAAATTTGTGACCTGATCTTAGGTTTTCCTCATGTCAGTATGGCATTTTAGTGTCTTTTGGTTCATTGTTTTTGATTTATACCATTTTACTGTATTGATTTAGCCTCAATGATCTTATTAATATTATTTTTAGACTGGATGCACAGCTCTTTATACCCTAAAAGTCCCCTAAAAACTTACTGTAAGCTAGGGCAGAGATGGAAGAGACTGAAACAGAGATGAAAAGAGAAATTTTAGAGTAAAATCATTAGGTAGATACAAAAATCACTTCAAAGAAATGCATATATTGCATGGGCGTGTAGACAGTTAAATAAAAGTTTAGTGTATCAAATTAAAGGGCAAAAAATATACAAACTTATACTTAAAAGGGCAGTTAATGCAAGTTGAGGGCTGCAGTTTGACAATCTGCACTACAGGCATTTTTTAGTGGTGTGTGTAAAATGCATCTTAAGATCTGAAGTTGCTAAAAGTCTGTTCAGACTGACTGTCAGGAGGGTTACATGCACTGCTCTCTCTGCAGCTTCACCAGCACTAAACTTCCCCTCATGGCTCAGAGGCAGAGACAGGTAAACTAATGCAGATGTGTAGCAGACAGACACACACGCACACACACACAGCATGCATGGAGGTATGAATTAACAGGCACAAACATGCATGCATATAAACACTTATTTATACACTGTCCTGCATTTTCAACCCTGCTGCAAGCCCACACAGTGAAACTATGCAAATGGGTGTCACATGTTATTTAGTCGTGCATGTACAAGGTAGAAGACTGATTTCAAGTGAGAAAGAAAATGAGTCTTTCTCATCCATTTTGCATATAAACAGTGTTGAGAAACAAAAATGAAAATGAAGCACATAAAATAGCAACATGAAAGACAAGAACAAACACAAATACTGATACTAAAACGATTGTAGGACTAGTGTAACTTGGGTTGAGGTAACTGGAAGCAGTAAGAATGTCATGCTGTTTTGCTGCAATGGGGTTTCTTTTGTTTGTGGGGTTTTTTTTTTGGCTCTTTGACTTGGTGCAGCTTGTCTTTTTTGCACTCCTCACTTTCAACCCCTTCCCTCCTTTATTCTTCTCCCAAAATGACATAAAGTCCCCTCTCTGCTATTTTTATCTTTCTTCATCTGTTTGTTTTTCCCTCTCCTCTTGGCCTTGATATATACCAGGCCTTTTGCAGAAAGTGGCTGTCTGAGGCTTGTGGCTACAGCTTTATTGTCATGTTAACACTGCGGTAGGACATTTTCCGCCTTAACAAATGCACTCAGAATGTTTGCATCGTTTTTTACGTCACCAGCGTTGAATGTCAACGTCTGATGTGATAAGATCGTTGCAGGAGCCTTGAGGTTTCATTCGATAGCAAGACCTGCAAAATATATGCACCACTCTTTTTTCTTCACTCGTCTTCCTGTGCAGACAGCTTCATCAGAAATGTGTGGGTGTGAAGCGAAGTGCAGCGGGCTTGAATGCTGTAATGTACTACTTGAAAAGCAGCCTTCCCTACAGGTCGCATGTCAATCTACAGTTGAAAACACTTGATAGCAGTAGCCTATGCCAATCCTTTAATCATCCTTTAAAGACTTCCACAGGAGAGATTTCTCAGTGCGAGAAAGATCTGAGTCTTTTCATTTATGCAAAATCAGGAGTGGAGGGAGTTTAGCTGTGGATTTTAACATTCTCTGCGTTTTCCCAGGTTTCAAGTTGCCAATTAAATCTTTACTAGTGAGACAGGTGAATGTAGAAGTGTAGAGAAAATATGGAGAAAATGACCTGACCTCTGATCTGCTATAGTTGTCTCTGCTGCTGATTGTCCCTGTAAAAACAGTTCTTCTATGATGTTCCCTTATATATGAGGGCCAAGAGAATTATTGTACCTGTGAAGCTTCTTTAACTCCCTCCCAGACCTGTTTTAAAGAATGTAAAGTTGCTCTGATAAGAATAAATTCTTTGTTTAACACTGTTTTTTCTAAATCTGAAGTAAAGAAAAGCTCTAAAAAATGGCTGTGAGAACATCTTTGTTTTCTTCCTCACTGAAAAGCCATCACAGCTGCTTGTGTTAGATTGATTGATTGGAGGGCTGTGTCCATCAAGATGGTTAGCTAGAACAATATTATAGGAATTCGGCCAGAAGCTCTGTGTTTAAAGCTCAGACTGAAGCTCAAACATGTATTGTACTCAGATTAGGAGACTGTAGTGCACCAAAACGGGCCACTAGAAGACATATCATAATGTTAAGTATAACTAGCATCTTTTATTTGTTGATGTTTGTTAGCTTGTAACAGGCAGTGGCTGACTTATTGCTAGTGGTTGTGCTAATCTAAACTCTCACTTTCTGTACTGACATGCCAACTCTGTGCTGAGTTTTTTATGTATCTTTGCCCTCAACTATCTTAAGACTGCATGACGTACCAAAGCTAGCTTGCTTGCTATGCGCAACCAGGAAGTGGGTTGGAGATGAATGGCTTTAATTGCTTGTGACAGGAGGTAAAAGGGGTTTTAGGAAAATGTGTTTATTTCAAGAAATTGTAGAACTAGCTTTTACAGAACTAAAAGATGGACCACAGTCTTTTTTAATTTGCATTCACCATACCGTGGCCCATTTTATAGTGTGCTTATATGTACATGAACATATACAGTAGCTTTAACTAGCTGCTTCCTGTGTTTTGTGATTGTGTGTTTGTGGTTTTGTGTGTGTGTTAGTGGATCGGGGACCCCAGAGCTCAGATCTGAGTCGATCCTTGGCAGCACAGCGGCTGATTGACAAATAAATCACTTAGTCTGGCAGTCTGTGGTAAGAAGATGAAAGACAGACAGCACAAGACAGTCAAAGCAGTGTTCAAAGCAGGATTGATGGCTTCAACTTACATGACTCTGAGAGTCTGTCAGTGGGTTTTTCAGGGAATAATCAAAGTCTTAAAACTACAGACTCACGTCAGCATTTTGAATGAGTGTTGTATCACGTACAGCCAGGGGCTGTTAGGGTTAGGGTTAAGTTAAAAAATATTGCAAAGACTTTTTGATCTTTTTTTTTGTTTATTTGCCCTTTATTCATTCCTAAATCCAATCCTATTTTCCTGGTATGGCTTAAGGTGAAACATTAAAATGCCTGATTAAATTTAACTGCATTTGACTGCAGGCATGAGAAGATTATTGAGGTTTTTCTGTGTAGATGATGTTTGAACAATTACAGAAAACAGTTGACAATATTATGTAAAAGACGATAACGTTGGATCACAAAATCCTCAAGAAGTCAAAAGGCCAACTTAAAATTGAAAATAAAAATTGCCACAAAAGAGTTTCATGCTTATCTGATATCTCTGCCATCATTTATTGTATTTCCGCCTAATTTTTCATAATTGACATACTACTACTGTTGTGACAAATGCCAAACTGTTTACAAGTGTTTGTTTGTATAAGTGACAGTGAGATAACATGCACACACACACATGCGCACACGAACCCACACACCACAGCAGGACTGTGGAAGGAAATGACCCACTCTATTATGACTGTAACATCTGGCCCACAGCATACTTGGTTCTATGGTGGGGGTTAAAGCACACAGCATAACTTCAAGTTAATCTATGTGACCTACTCATGCTTTGTTACATCAGAGAAAACAGGATGAAGGAGAAAAAAAATGGAGATTAAA
>JAPZDY010000014.1:18959589-18972698 GCA_029783645.1 Ctenochaetus hawaiiensis | reverse complement strand
CCCCCCCCCCTCCCCCCCCACACACACACACATGCACACAAACAGACAAAAGGAAAAAGGAAAAGACTATGAAACCAGATGTCATGTGTCTTTCCCAATGTATGGTTCTCTTCATCAGAATAGACAAATGAGCAATCAACAAATGACCCAATTAGCCGGAGCTACTCCCCAACAACCAGCTGCAATCAATCACCTAATCAGCATATTGTTCTGTTAATCAGGAGGGATGTGCAGCGAAAATGTGTTGAAGAATACTCAGTGTGGGCCCAGAATTTCTAAAGGCTAATGCAAATTTTTGACCAAAAATCTAAATTTCATTAAATAATAAGATCAACAATGTAATTATTTTATTGTCTTTGATTGGTGCCCCGAAGCTTTGCCTCAGCCCATTGTCAAGTCTTGCAGAATGCAATAAAATGAAAAGACAGCCTTTATTTTTCAAACTAACTTCAGCCTTTAAAGGCGCATGTAACATTTTAGCACCAGTCAAGAACATTTCTTAAGTAGAGTTTAAATTAGTGTTGTTTATTTACAGGGTTAATTTGTAATTCAAACACATTAAAAGTAGATAAAAGCAAAGGGAATGAATGTTGACTGAAAGACATAAAATTTTACCTATTCTGGGTGTTAAGTCACACAGTCATTAGAGTTAAAGTGATGATCTGTGCAGTATTTGGGGCTAAAGGGTTGAAATCTAGCAACATTTTCTACCTTTTCATTTAATAATGTTAGCATATTGATATTAGCATGACTATTGACACTGTCTTGCACACAAATTCAAATTGGACAAAAATTGTTGATGGTTATTCTAAGGTCCCATGTCCTGACATGATAGTTTATGGTTTTTAACAGAATAATTTTATGAGTCAAAACTTTACAGTAACTTCTGAGAACCTGTCCACTGCTCTGTGACAGGAGCTTTTCTCATTTCTCATTAACCTCTCTTTTCAAACAATCATGCACAAATATCCAGGTTTTTACTTGTTTAATAACTAGAGCATGTTTTTTTCTCAGGGGTACGGCTGACTGGTTCGGTGTGAGCAAAGACAGCGACAGCACCCAGAGATGGAGGAGGAAGAGCCTGCAGCACTGCAGCCATCTGTACGGGGGTCTAAAGGCGCAGGTGATGCGGGAAATGGAGCTACACAGCCAAGACAACCTCTCCCTGGCCAGCACTGAGACCCCTCCTCCCCTCTACCTCCCACCCCAACACCCCAGTCACCACCATTATGGCATGCAGAGGGTAGGCCAGCGCCTGGGGCCAGTTAGAGAGACTAATGAAGAGATGGGACAATTTTTCACCTTTACCTCTATCACATTTTCTCCTGCACTCTTTCTCTCTTTTTTGTTTCACGATTGATTTTCCTTGCTTGCTTTATGTCTTTGCTTTGATATCTCGCCTAGGTTCTGTAATGATGGCCTTTTGAGAACTTATACATGAAGCAAACCTAAAACATGAAAATCAGAAACACATAGTGGTACTACACTGGCTGTAGCACTGTTAATAGTGATGATTATAACAAAAAAATATACTGAAATACTTCTTTTTGTTTGATACAAATGCTACATTAAAATCAAGTCTGTTTACTGCAGCTTGAAGCAGAACGTCATCAAACAAACTGCCTCCTGTCTAAAGACTCACTTCAACCTTTTTGGGTGATAAGTATTATCAAAACAATATGATACAGGGCCGCCGTTTAGCTCAGTGGTTAGCGTGCGCGGCTCATGTACGCGAGGCTCAGTCTTCCGCGCGGCGGTCGTGAGTTCGATTCCAGCTCCGACCCTTTGCCGCATGTCACTACCCCCCCTCTCTCTGTCTCCCGTTTCAACACTGTCCTATAAAATAAAGGCCAAAAAGCTCAAAAAAATATCTTTAAAAAAAAAAAAAACAATATGATACAGACAGTTAGAGTTTTAACTTCCCCCAAAGTTTCCCCTGAACAAATTGCTGTGCAGAGCAGTAGTAAGCTAGCTTCCCTGTTAGCGTAACAGTGTTTGGGTGTTCTTGGTCTCAAATTCCACAAATTATATCTAGCAGCTCAGAATTTAGTTCTGGCACATTGTTTCACCATGTGGGCTTTTAAAATGTTTATATATCAAGGGAAATATGCCTCTAAAAGCCCTTTTTGTTTAAAAGTTCTCTCCTGTTTTAGCTAATAGCATGCCAGCATCAGCCCCCCAAAAAATTTGCCTGTGTCAACCACAAAAATGTAACTCTTGGGCTTGTTTTTCCTCATTTTTCCATTTTTTTTTATCATGACTACAATGAGATTACATTATAATAAAAATGATGTGAAAATTTCTAACAAATTTGTTTCAAAGGTCAAAATTTTATAAACAGTTGCTGGAAGCAGTGCGAGGTGGGGGTTTAAATATATGGTGGATAAATTTATGCTTCTGTTTTTTTGTGAAACATAAACTAAACTACAGAAACTATTTTTAATTTCTTTGCCAGATCTTTAAAATGACCAATTAATATTTGACAAATTCTCTACTTCTTAAAACTTCTAAAATAAACACTTTTGCCTTTTTTTTAAAAAAAGGGGGCATCTTTCTCCCAGCAACATCAATCTAACCCTTTAGTTTAGGTAAGTTCAATTATATGTGGATTGGCAGTTGAGTCAGTAGACCAACACAAATGTTATATATGTGTGCAGATCGTAGACCCCCTGGCCCGGGGTCGTGCCTTCCGCATGGTGGAAGAGGCAGACGGCTTCAGTGTCCCGCAAACTCCAATCACGCCCGGCACCGCCTCCCTCTGCTCCTTTTCCAGCTCCCGCTCTGCCCTCAACAGGCTGCCACGACGACGCAAACGGGAGTCTGTGGCCGTTATGAGTCTCAAAGCTGCAGCAGCACTAATGAAGGTGTTTATTCTTTTTTTATACTTGTACTTGAACTTTCTTTCAGTTACCAAGTAGCCTGTGCTTTGCCAAACATGTGCTCCAAACTCCTTTAGCTTTAAAGCCACTGCCAGCCCCCGTTGCTCTGAAAATGGGATAACTTGTCCTCTATTTGTGTATGCACATTAGGAACATTCATGCGTGTGCTCAACTAATGCTATTAAAGTGTTGCAGTATAAAGGCCTTTGTAATCCATTGTGTGCAAACAGCCGTCAGTCACTCCCAGTCTAAAACAGACTGTGCTTTTTGCTCTGTAAAGGAGATTTAGCTCTGGATATATTAACACTTACCTTTTTAATTATGAGATTTTGTATCAAAGCACCCAGAGGCCAGAGTCTAATTTATATATTTTAAAAAACACTGAGTTTTCATGCACATTTGCACACTTTAATCTCCATTATGTTATGTTTTGTGATTCCTAGAAAAGTGCATCTGTTTTATTCTGATGATGTGATTTCTGATTACTGTGTAATGTGTACGTATGTATGTGTGTGTGTGTGTGTGGGTTTGAGTGTGTGCAGACACATTATGTAAAGCATGAGATCAGCTTGTCTTACTGCGGATTAAATTTACAGTGGAGCTCAGCTGAGTCTCTCTCTGTGGCCCACTGGCTGCAGGCTTACACATATAAAGGGATGAATGGATGTTCAGTGAGAGTATCTGTGAGTGTGTGTTGGGTGGGGGTAACTGGGGGGAGTTCCTCCAGCAGATGGTCCATGATAATGCACACCGAATGCTCAGCTATCTGCTGGATTGTGGTGAGAATACTCCAGAAGTGCAGACTAATCCACCGACATACAGAGCTCATGAGACACAGACATTAGGGAATCTTCCAGATAAACTGTCAGACTCAAGACCAGCCGTGTGTGTGTGGCAGCCTTTGTCCATTACTTTGTCCAATTAAAGATTATAATGATCTTTGTGTGATTATTAGGGTCGAACATTAGGTGAAACCACTGCTGGTCGATGTCGCAGACGGAGTTTCATGCCTTCTAGTTTCCTTGAAGATGACACTGTGGACTTCCCTGATGATCTGGACACTTCCTTCTTCACCAGAGTGAGCAGTAAACACACACTTCAACACGCTCTGAGAGAGGATTTTTTTTCATTTATCGCCTGTGGCTTGAAGCGCTCAGTGAGCGGCCATTCTTTATGTCCTCCAGCCTGCAGGCACATAAAGCCTTTTAAGCCACTCTTCTTTTATGTGCTTGTTACTCTCAGAAAAGCTTGTAAAACTGCTGCTGTTAACACGAGTAAAACATTTATTGAGATCAGTTTAAATGGCATCACAACTCATGTAGCTCATCCCAAACTCTTTTCTTTGAGCAAGGCTAAGTGGAAAAATTCAATAAATCAATTGATGTGTTGACTAAAAGTACCTTCTCACATGCTCACCTGTATCCTGTATCATAGTGAACTGACTTCTGCCTTTATAGGACGGCCTGCATGATGAGTTGTCCACCTATGCTGACGAAGTTTTTGAGACACCATCGGAGGCCGCCCTCAAACTGGATGAGAGTGAGCTCACAGGAAGCGCACTGGATAAAAACGAACTAGAGAGGAGTCACCTCATGCTGTGGGTTCATCGTTTTTTACAGTGTTACTTATGCACATGTACGAACCTCTGACATGCTGTAGGGAAAAGACTTCTGTATTATTATATTATCATGCTGTGACTAAAACATTTTCATCTGATAAATTCTTTTACATTTTCTTCCTCTTCCTCTTTGTTAATCCAGGCCCTTGGAGCGAGGATGGCGGAAGGCGAAAGATGGCTCTCTGGTTCAACCTAAGGTGCGTCTGAAACAAGAGGTGGTGAGTGTCAACAGTCAACAGCAGAGGGGACAAAGGATCGTTGTTCCTGTTAAGAAGCTTTTTGCCAAAGAGAAGAGGCCCTACGGGCTCGGCATGGTCGGCCGACTCACAAACCGAACGTACCGTAAACGCATCGACAGCTTTGTGAAAAGGCAGATTGAGGACATGGACGATCACAGGTAAGCTGATTCTCGTTGTGCAATTAAATAGAGCTTTTGCCAATGCGTGAGCAAATAGGGCCTGAAATTGTCCTTTTTGTGCTCCCCCAGGCCCTTTTTTACCTACTGGATCACATTTGTCCATTTGCTCATCACCATTCTGGCTGTCACTATCTACGGCATTGTTCCCGTGGGCTTCTCACAGCATGAAACTGTTGATTCTGTGAGTAAATGTTACAGCTAGCTTTGTGTGTAGAATTTCCTCTGAAAATGTTTGACTGATAAGTAGTAACAGTCGTACTTTTTTCATTATTTTTTAAGGTGTTGAGGAACAAGGGAGTTTATGAAAATGTTAAGTTTGTGCAACAACAAAACTTCTGGGTTGGTCCAAGCTCAGTAAGTACAGAATTTTCTATCTTTCACGTACTATCCTCTATGAATGATTCTGCTTTATGCTGCTTTTAAGTGTGGCAATAAACTCTAGCTATCTAAGATTTGTCAGTCCCACCCAGGGGTAGCAAAACTGGGGGTACTTTTGCAGTTTTGAAGGGGCACAAGGTGTGCTGTAATGTCACTGTCCTGCAGGAGGCGCTGATCCATCTGGGAGCCAAGTTTTCCCCTTGCATGCGTCAAGACCAAGAGATCCACAAACTGATCCAGGAGAAGAGAGCGAAGGAGAGGGAGTCCGGCTGCTGTGTGAGGAACGATCGCTCCGGCTGCCTGCAGACTTTACAAGAGGAGTGTTCAGTCAGTGAAACCAGCTGCACACTCTTAAGACTCACACAGCTGTCTGTGACATGGCCATTTCACCTTAATATGTGTTGTATTATCATTGTTATATTATATTATTCTTACCCAGAACATTTTGCTATTTATTTTCACATTTCCAGTATGTAAGGAAAATATGCTGATTAAAATCTGTGCTGTTAAAGACAGATGTAGATATAATTTATTAACCAGCCAACTGTTTCTGTAAAGAAAAAGACCATATAAATATCAGATGTTTACACTAAAAGTTCTATCTCTTGGTAAAGAAAAACAATAACATTTATAAGAAATGTAAGGGAAATACCAGAAGCTGATAATGTCTGGTATGAGGAAGTTACCAAATGCTTAGTCACTTCAGTCACTTTTTATGGTAATCTACCATAGGAGATATTTTAAATAGAAATGTTACATGTAGCAGTTTTATGTAGGTTTTGTGGTACTATGAAGTTCTAGTAAGCAATGCACAAGTAAAATAAGCACAGAGTAACAGAATAATGTCAGCAATGATCTCTCCATCCACCTGCAGAGTACTCTGGCAGTGTGGGTGAGGTGGCCTCAGCACCCCAGTGCTCCCTATCTCAATGGTACACTACGCCAACATGGTTCAGTCTGCCATCAGGACCCCAGGTAACATAAACACACTGTGACCTCAGAAACTCTCTGTATGACAGGTGTTATTGTGTTTTGATGGAGTACATTAACAGTCATGGGGGTACACTTCATGTGGATTTTGTTGTTGTCAGTAGTCGACATTATCATTATTTTTGTTTTGCTTTGTTTTTTTTTCTTTACTTTTGCCTTGATTTTGTAGAATTTGTCTGGAGCCAGCATCAGTTTCACCTCATGAGTGGCCAGATGACATCACCAAGTGGCCGGTAAATAAATTAAATTTATATTTCAGCAGTTTATGAATATATAAACTATTACACACTCAGATCACCCTAACTACAGCTACTAGCCATTGTAAAGAGTAAGAACGTCAGCTGCAGCTCTAGATAAATTTATACTATCAAGAAGCTTTTGAGAGGGGAAAATGCAGTGCTGCTTTTCTTTTTTTTCTGCCATATTGCTCAACTATTTACTATATTGGTGAGGTTTTGATTATGGAACAAAAATGTTGAAAACAGCACCACAGGACAAATAAAATAATAATCAAATCAAGGACTCTCACAGCCATGTCTTTGTTAGCCATTGTCTCAAAAGTGAAGTAGGTAATAGTTTATCCTCGGTTTAACAGACTGAAGTCTAAATCCAGCACTCTCCTCTACATTTGATGGCTCTGTGTGTAAACCATTGTGTAAATTTAATGTTAAAAAACAAAAAACACTTTTATTTGTTTATGATCTTAAGGTTTGTACAAAGTACAACTCTGGGAATCACACCAACCTTCCCCACATAGACTGCACCATCACAGGCCGGCCCTGCTGCATCGGGACAAAAGGACGGTAAGAGTCAGTGTCATTGAATGCCACAGGAGTCAGGGGACAGTTGGGACTTGCCAACCCAATTCAGTACTAAAGCTTCTGCATGTGTGTCAGTAATGTAATATAAATAATATCTGTTGCTAACGTAGCTAACAACACCTTTCACGTTGTAGATGCGAGATCACTTCGAGAGAGTACTGTGACTTCATGCATGGCTACTTCCACGAGGAGGCCACGCTGTGCTCACAGGTAGAACAAACTCATCTATGTATACTAAACGTCATTGCAAATATGCAACAAATGCCATTTCAGGGTGACAGTGATGCATATGAATTTAAAACTGCTGCTCCAGGTGAGGCTCGAACTCACAACCTCGGCATAGCTCTGCAGGTCACTGTCTTATAAGTACCGCGCGCTGACCGATTGCGCCACTGGAGCTTGCAATAATCTGTGAACTGTGAAAAAGACTCTGGACTGAATCTAGCAGTCTCATTTTCCTCCACAGGGTGGCAGTGCATCTCCATCTGACTGTCACTCTCTCTCTCCCTTCCAGGTGGCCTGCATGGACGACGTGTGTGGTTTGCTGCCTTTCCTCAACCCGGACATCCCAGACCAGTTCTCCAGACTCTGGCTGTCTCTCTTTCTCCATGCAGGGTGACTGAACATTACCTCTTCTCATAAAAGGCCTCAGTATTAAGGCAGCAATAAGAGAGATGTATTATTTTAAAAAACAGTAATGTTCATCTACCTAAATCACAATCAGATTTTCAGAACAGTAAATTTCAAGATTTCAGGTGGATTTGTGACTCTTTGTCTGTGTCTGCAGGATCCTGCACTGCCTCGTGTCCGTGTTTTTCCAGATGACGGTGCTGAGGGACATAGAGAAGCTGGCTGGCTGGCTGAGAATTTCCATTATCTACATGCTAAGTGGCATCACAGGCAACCTGGCCTCATCCATTTTCCTGCCCTACAGAGCAGAGGTAAAATGCGTCTGAGACTAAAAACTACCTAAACTTTGGTAACTGTGAATGCCTGTACAGCAGCTGTACTGCACATGCGACACTTTCCAGAGTCAGATCTGAACCCTGGATATGTTAATAGGCACAATTCTTAAAAATTGTCTGTCCCTGACGTGCTTATTGTTCCCTCTCAGGTGGGTCCTGCAGGCAGCCAGTTTGGCATCCTGGCCTGTCTGTTTGTGGAGCTGTTTCAGAGCTGGCAGATCCTTGAGCGACCGTGGCGGGCTTTTGCCAAGCTGCTGGGCATCTCAGTCTTCTTCTTCTCCTTCGGTTTGCTTCCTTGGATCGACAACTTTGCCCACATCTGCGGCTTTGTGTCGGGATTCTTCCTTTCCTTTGCCTTCCTGCCATACATCAGGTATGTAAGTTTAGGGATATCTGCCACTCTTGGGTGCTCTGAGATGAGCTCACAGAGAAAATACATGTGCACACTCTGTCATTAGATAATTACATAGAAAATACAGATGCTCTTTTTTTGTGCCGTAGCTTGAGATTACATAAGTATAGGTAGAGTAAAAGGAAGGGGGTTAGGGTTAGACCAAGACTAGGGTTAGACTTTTCTGTCTTCTTTTCACCCACCAAGTTTACATATGTCATGTAAAAGACTTTGACTTGCTGTTCTAACTCCATTACAAAGCTAATAACCTGTGTTTGTCCTCCTCAGCTTCGGGCGTTCGGACATGTACCGGAAGCGGGTCCAGATCTGTGTCTTCCTGCTGGTCTTCCTGGGTCTGCTCTCCGCCCTGGCAGTCCTTTTCTACGTCTACCCTGTGAAGTGTGAGTGGTGCGAGTACCTCACCTGCATCCCCATCACGGACAAGTTCTGCGAGAAGTACGACCTGAATGCACACCTCTGATCGTCAGCCTCTGAAACGTCAGGCGGACTGGACTGGTGCCGCACTGATGCTGATGGTATCGATGCAGCAGTGCCGCCTGTGACTGAGTGAGAACATTTCACCTGGGAAAATGAGCAGTATTTCAGGATTTCATTTGGACCTATTTGTTTGACGGTTTTTAAAGGGACAACAAACCCACTATGAAAAAAGGCTATGCATGAAAGCCTTGATTCATTTGAAAAAAAAAAAACATTCAGCTGCACAGGAACAAGACTAACAATGTAAAGTTGATTGAGAAGAACTAACATTTGATTTATGTGTGACTGATCTCTAGCTGGGCTAATCAATTCAGTCACACTGGAAGGGGGAGTTACAAAGAATTACCTCTCTTCGACTTAACAGCTCTCCCCAGTGGCCAAAAGGAGTAATACAACCTGAACCAGCAGCATTGGATTTATGCTTGTTACTCTCCTACTGATGTCCAAACAGTTGTGTCCATTTACTGGATGTCCTCAGAGTTAAAACTTGCAAAAATGTGGCTCTAAAACTCTTAAATGTGCCTTATTGACAGAAAAACCACAAACATGATGTCTTTTTGTGCCATGTATCAGTTCGTGACAGCAGTTTCTGTATAAACTGCACTTCACTTTAATACAGAATCCTGTTAAATATCTTTTCTACTTTAGTATTTGGTGGCTTAAATGCCATGTCTGTTTTTGAACCATGCTGGAAACTGTAGTTTCCACCACAGCCTTTAAAGCACTTCAATCACAAATGGATGGTTTCTTATATTCACTGTTTTACATAAGTACTGAACACACTTGTATGTTAATCGGCTCCATTTTTATGACTGTTATTGAGGTGAATTTGTGTTTTTTTTTTATTCCATATGGTGGCGTTTTAGCTACCTGACAATAAACACAACAAGACACAGTCATTTTTATGCCTGTTTTTTGCCTGGTGACAGGATGCATCTAGATAGTTGAACTTATCTTTTAGGATTTAGCTTGGTGTCTCTCTGCAGGTCGCTGTCTCCTAAGCAACACATGCTGAACTATTGCCTCTTTCTGAAAAATAGTTGGCTAAACCATGTCACCATATATTGATCAACTAAGTGACATTGAGATATTTCCTGCAGAACGCCATTTCCTGGATTTAGCCAGCCATGTTTTTCAGTAACATTAACAATCTACATTACTCATACAGGTGAATGAGAGGTTTAAAAAGCACTATAATGAGTCAACATATGATGTTGTGGACATTTGTTCTTTTTTAAAATATCTCAACTCTAACAATAGGATGTTCATATATACTTGTATCTTCACTAATTGCCTAATCCAGCAATTTCAGGGGCTAAAACTACGTCTAATTTAAAATAGTTAGATTATTATTACATTGTCAAGTTATTGTTTATCCTGAATTAGAAATTGAAGACTAAAGTTCATCTATTCAATTAATTAAATGTAAACTGTTATGAGAGAAACACATAATCTGTGGTCAAACTGGTGAGGCGGTCACTATGAGACTTCAGAGGAGTCTCATTAAACCATAAAGCAACAATAAAACAATAAATAAATTAGTAAAAATTATAAACTGAAATCAAGAAATGAGACAATCAGACAATCTCTTTTGAGATGTATGCGAAAAGAAAACCACAATTAATTGGGAAAAGCTACTAAATATAGAGAATGACATTTAAAGAACACTTCCGCAACACAGGCTGATTTGGTCATATAATGCAGCTTTAAAACAACAGCAGGTCAATAAATGAATAAGCCAGCAGGACATAAATAACCTCCATGTTTCACACATACACTGGTGCTTTCATTTATTGCCTAATGAGGCATTCGCTTGTGTCTTTACGGATGTGTGCGGATCAAACTGGGTTGCAGCAGGGTGATTCTCCACTAACAATCTACAAGAAAGTGCAGTGGTAGCAGCAAAACTTTGCTTTCATTTTTTTTCTTTCTTCTTTGTTCTCTCTGAATTTCACACTTATTCTGCTGCAGTGATGAGGACAGTGGAACCAATAAAGTGCCATGTTTGAACATGCAAATCATGTATTATCAAAGCTGAACAAACACTAAGACATTAACATCTTAAAGACTGTCTTAAAAGGTGTCCCCACAGGTTCTTACAGACAAACCTGCTGTTTCCTTATTAAACTCTGATTCTCAAAAATGACTTGAGAAGATTTGTTGCCCCCTTAGAACTGACAAACTGCAGTATTGGATAGTCTTTCCCCTCTTATATAACCAAAGGATTCAGAAAAAAATAAATATAAGAAAGGAGATTTGTTGTGTTTTGTAAATGCCCACTTGATGGCAGCACTTGCACATTAACTCATAGGTATAACTGGTGGTGGGCACCATATGACTTCCGATGGGGGTAAAAAGCCTAAATTTTTGCAGTGTTGCGATGTTGTCCTGTTGGATTTGAATGTCATCAATTCAAGATGGAGGTTTATTTGCATGCAGAACTTCTAATGGTTCTTCCGTATGCTCCCTGTGTGTTGCACCACTGGGTCTTTTCTTTCTGTTCCTTTCCTTCCTTCGCTTTAAGTGCACACGCGCACGCACACACGCAGTATTTTTCATGCATTCATTAAGTCTTGTAAGTAACTGAGTCTAAATAAGAGTGTACTCGTGTTAGAGAGAAGCTCTGAGAACATGAACAGACATCACAGCATACAAAACACAACAGCAGAACAATTGTAGAGGATTACATTGAATCTAATTTTGTATCAGTCTCTCCTACAGAGAGGTCAGAGGTCACACACTCAGTTTTTAATAAATGCAGTAGTAATAATGGTTGATGTCTCAAAAAAAATCACAGCAGTGTTTCCTTCTCTTTGCCCATAAAGAAATTTATATTGAGAGAGTTGGAAGCTCTGCTATGACTCGCTTGTGTTATTGATTGTCAAACCATTTGACATTTTGTTCATCAGGTTATTCGAGGGTAGAGGGAGAATTTCTGTTCAACTTTTGCTGTGACCTTTCATATAAAGTCTTGCCACTCGTGTGCTGAAGAGGGTGAAGCCAATACTTCTGACGTCTTATTGATCGAGGTGACAAATCAAAAAGAGCGATGATGGAAGAGCTCGATGAGAGGATAAATATAAACAACACTGATGTTTGTAGCATCTGAAGCTACCAGCCGCAGCCATTTAGCTTAGTTTTGCACAAGTGTTTGTTTTTACATTTCTGTTTGCATACGATAAACAAATGTGACATAATATGGGAATTACTGAGCTTAAAAGACACTCTTAGTTGGATTCTATTATTTTACATTTGTACAAAGCCGGGCATTTTGCCCTTTTTCCAGTCCAATGCTAATGTCACCTTAGCAAAGCTAACATTTAGCACAGGGTCGTAGCTGGGGTCCAGAGTTTCAAGTCAGCAGGAAAATTGCAAAAAAATTTTTCAAAATCTGTTTTGACTTATTTTTTGGCCACTTAAAGGCAGCAAAACAATCTGTGAACACAAAATGACAAATTATCACCTTTCAAGTTAATATTATAAACTAAAGCTGCAACAATAAAAAAGATTTCAGCATTTATTTGGAACTTTCCTGGTGACCTGAAAACCTGGCAAAGTCTCATACAGCCTTTAATTTATGTCTCAAACAAAATTTTAGTTGTTTCAGTTTCTAAATGTTTCATTATGTTTACCAGTTAATCACCAAAACGTGTGATGTCTGCTTGGTGTTGAACAGATAGTGCACAGTGGATTTTTTTAGAGCTTTTTTGTTGAAAACAGTTCATGCTCCTGCATAAAACAAGTCTGGTTTTAATGAGATTAATGGGTTCATCTGTTTAAGCAACCCTTTTCAGTTTGTCAAAAGATACGTTATTAATAAAAAAAATCAGTCACATCAGCTTTAAACATTATCTCAACATGTAATGCTGTGAGATTCCCAATGTTCTCTGTCTGCCTCCCCTTTTTTCTTGTTAAAAATTCTGGTGAAGCAGCTTTGGTGACAAATTGATGACCCTACCAGCACGCAGATCCTGAAAAATCATCGCAGGACTTGTCTTATTTAGTCATCTGGTGGGGGTTTGGCCTAATAGAGGTGCATTCAAAGCCATTAGACCCCCCCTTCCCCCACTGTTCACAGCCACCCCGCATCCATTGCAGACTCCTCATAGGAAATTATCTCTCCCCTCTCCTCTCAGCCCACCCCACCCACC
>JAPZDY010000014.1:18898524-18942339 GCA_029783645.1 Ctenochaetus hawaiiensis | reverse complement strand
CGGCGAGCAGAGTCTAATCAGCACATCAAGCGTACGGTGCTTAAGTGGCTCTGAAAAGACGGGAGACACAAAGATGAAATGCATATGTATCTAGTGACACAAATCACATGCAAATGCACAGTTAAATACTGATGGCCACACAAATGCATGCGTATCACTGACACACACGCTGATAGCTCTCGTCGTGATCTAATGGGACTGCTTTGAACTCAGAGCAGCAGAGCACATGATGTGCTAACAGACTGATGTGCTGAGCACATATATACACATACACAAATACACACAGCTCATATGAGCCGATACCTTACCTGTCAGAGGCAGGTGTGTGGTCTCTGTGGACCCAATCAGTTTTAATTAACCCCTTGTGGTGGATAGTGGATGGGGGAGGGACGTGAGAGAGGGACGGGAAGAGGAGTAGAGAACAAGACAAGCAAGGGAAGAGAAATTTATGCTTGTCATTGCAGGAGACATGAGTGAGAGATGGGATTTAACAGAGAAGAAAGCAGAAAAACAGCCACGAAAAACATCTTTTAGAGGAAGTTTAGAAGACTGTGTACAGCACAACTTGTGGGTCATCTCTGCATTTAGTATTTTCTGAAAGTGAAGATTGAAAACTTGCTTTGGGGTTCATTCATTTATCCTAATTTATCTTAAAGACCAACTTTGTTTTCATTTTCTGATTATTAGCATTTTTTGGCATACAAGGTCTCTGCTCCAGAGTAATATGATGCGGATCAGTAACAGAAATGAGGTTTAATAGCATTTTATTGAATCTGAGTCAAGTTTTAAATTTGTTTATCAAACCCAATCCAAATCCTTTCAATGTCTTTTATCAAATCTGTTTATTGAAGAAGATATCTCTTAATTTATTACACTCAATATTGCCTGAATTGCAGAGATTCTATTGTGCTGAAAGGGCATTGGTCCTTCACAACATATTTAGCCAGTGCTCTGTGATATTTATTAACCCTGTCCTGACTCATTTTTCCCTCTGCAGTGATGAAATACAGCATTTACTCCACTATAAGAGACTGTGCTGCAGCTTAAGAAATCATAAAAGTTTAAATTTAAACATTACACTTATCAGTTATACACCAATTTATCTGCATGCAAGATTACCAACTTGGATCCCAGTGCAACCAGCTATCAGAACCCATCCACTGTGGACCAAATTTTGTTTTCCATCCTTCCATCTATATATCCCCTCCTCAAAAAAACAAAACAAACAAACAAACAAAAAAAACCCCAAATCAAAAAAGATCTTGTGGTGGGTGAAGAGAACACAAAGGCACAGGGAGCCTGACATTGACACAATGACAGCCAGTGGTTGTGTTGCGTTTTTCACAAACCTCAAAGACACGCATCCTCACCAACACATTGACCTTACATCCATTATTGAAGGATGAGCGGTTAGTGCAACCAAGGCACAGCAGATAGAGTGTCTCTCTGCAGTCATCCTTATGTAATCAGAGGTGATTTCCAGAGAAGGCACAGGTGATGTCACGGTCAGTAAACACAGCTTGGTTTACGGTAACCAATGTTCACATTTTCAATTTTTTTCTTTAAAAATTTCACTGTTAAAGACAGTGTAGAATGACACCTTTTACCCTCACCTGCTGACTATGCTTGATGAACACTTGAATTTTTTTTTATTATATATAAAAAAGATACTCACTTGTCAAACGTATGAGCTTATGTGCATATTTGCATGTCTGTTATGACACCTGGTCTCCACTTTACTGCACAGAGAGAGGAAGCAGACAAATTTGGGCTAATCTTCAAGAAAAGCTGGATTGAAAATGTACTAATGTGCATGTATCCTGTATGTGTCTTTGTGTGTGTTGTGAAACCCCCGCATGCGTCCATGAAAGTGTATGTGTGTGCTGTGTTCAGCTCCCCCAGCGAGCCAAATGCTCCACTGCTTCACAAAGCAAATCGCAGCTAATCAAATAAGAGCCCTCAGCAGCAAGCAGACATAGGGGGAAGAATGGGAGAACAGTGTGTGTGTGTGTCTGGAGAAAAGGGTGGTGGAGGCAGTGTAGTGGCTCTAAGTGGTTCTGTATAGTAGGTGGGGGTGTAAGGACACATACGCACTCACACACCTGCACAACCTTGTATTGCTATCACACAAGCATGGATGGATGCACTTGCTCATGTATCTCTTACAAACACACGCATGCACACACACACACATAGATAGACACATAACACATATATAAATGAAGCACAGAACTGTGTTTTTTGAAACATCTTTTGTCCGTCATTTCTGTGTTTCTTTGCTTTCCATTAAATAATTTTGACTTTCTCAGTGTTTTGTAAGTGGCCTTGTGGGTAAAAAAATAAAATCTCGATGGTGAAATAGTGAAAAAATTTCACTGAGGCCATGGTCTAAGTGATGGCTGCCTGCAAACAGCATTTTGATATATTCCAACCTGTAAAATATGTTTAATCTGTTGTTTGACCTTTGCCTATTTATTTAGGTCAGTGATCCCTAACCCAGGGTACTTGTAAGACATGTGAGAAAGATTATGAAGTAGCTCAACTGATCTGAAACATTATAAATGTGTTTTAAAGAAAAATTGTCTGCATAATGTTTGTGATTAGCAAAGAAAATAAAAACCCATATAGAATAACTAATTTGAGGTGATCAGAACAGGATCATTAAAACCACTAAATAAACATCTAATGAGTTATCTGCACAGGAGGTCTACCAGACAAACCTCCCATCTACATGAAGTCAGTTGTAACATCTTAAACTCGTCTGTGGCCAGTGAAATTTCATGGAAACTATTTAGCATGAAAGATGAGAGAAAACAGATAATCAGCTGATATTATTGCATAAATTAATTACTAAACAAGCAAAAGAAAATAACGTTTGTAAATAAATAGCGGAAATATTTAGCTTAAAGTTATAGATAAACACTTGAAAAAAATACCTAAACTAAGTGATAAACAATTGAAATAGTTAGCTATTAGTTATGGATAATAAAAGAAAACTCAAAGGTATGATTATCCAGTTGAAATAATTGATTAAACTGATTAATAAACAAGAGATATAGTCAGCCAAAAGTGATGATAAACATTTATTATATTTAAATGTGTATGTGTTTATGTATTATTAGTGAAAAAAAATGTTTAAACTTGACACCTTTTATTACTTCAAGTGGTAATGGTAGTCTATGAATGCTAACTTTTGACCTCCACACAAACCTAAACAATTAAAAACTCAGTTGTGTGGAAAAAGATATTTTGACAATGTCAACTCCAAGTTTTGACGATAATGGGTCGTTTCAATGAAGTTTTCCGTAATGTAGATAAAAAAGAAGTTACTAGACACCCATAAAGTTATGGAGTACGATCTCATCCTTCTTGGACAGGACAGCACTAACATTCAGCTGCTTCTGGACAAAACGCCACTCATGGTAACTTGAACCTGATGAGATTGTTTGTGACCGTGAAATCTGCAGCCCGACGGTGATCTAACCAGGAGTTTCCTGGCTGAGAATCAGGCAGAGCAGCAGGCCAGATTTAGGAGGTTGGTCCAGGCTTGTTTTCTGCTCTGCTCCCTGGCACTGATATTGACGCTGTGTGAGTGGCAGAGCTCCAGCGCCGTGCTGGCTCCCTTTCTACGCTTTCGTCCATGCTCACCCTCCTGACACGCTGCCCTCTGGCTAGCCCTCCATGTGTGGGCATGAGTTTGTGCGAGTGCTTGACAGTGTGAGGGTTCATGCAGTTGTATCTGTGTGCCTAAGTAATCTGGAGCTGGCTGTGGGTATGTGTGTGTAATTGTCTCCATGCGATGTGTGTTTTGTGTGGCAGATGTGTGCCCTCCTCCTGTGTGTCTGTGGGACAAACAGCCGCTGCCTGCGACCACAGAGACCAGAGGCACGGTGCAAGAATGTCTTTCACTGACCAAGTGGAGGATGCCAAGATACGCACATACACGCACACACAAGACAAAAGAATGCACATACACACACAAGTGGCATTATTATTTTATAAAAGTATTTTATTCATCAATGTGTCTTCTTTATGTGAAGAAGTTTAATTTGTCAAGGGGAATGTTTCAGAGAATACCTAGGCCTTCTCTCAGGGTGGGGTGCGGTCACGTCAAAAAAATTAATACTTTTTTAGTGAAATGTATTGATCAGCTCAGTTAATCTTTGACACGCATCATTTGCATCAATCTGTCCTTTTAATATGCTGACCTGACAACTATGGAATCAAAAAGTAAAGAAAGTTAAAGGAACTTTGCGACACATACACTTTTGACCACATTCTTTCAGAATCTAAAGCGCTCCAAAAAGATGTAGAGTTCACTAGCATTAAGCAAGGTAGCAAGCTCACATAGCTGTATCCGTTCTCTTTAATAACTTTTTATTGAATAAGATTTTGTTCCATATTTAGAATAAAATGCAAGCAAAATGGGGCATAAAAGAGAAAAATAGATAGCTGTTATGATAAATCACACTAGCATGTTAGTGGTCTGCAAAGTTAGCCATTAGCACAAGGTTGCATAAGTAGAACTAGAAACTGTATTAGAAACAGGGGCCCTGTTCGTTTCTATGAAAGGTGCTCAGTAGCACATGAAGAAAATAAAGTTTGACTTCAGAGCATAAAAATTAGTTAGTTGATTAATTGGTATAAACAATAGTCTTTTATGCAGCTCTTCTGTTGTGGGGCTAATACAGCATGGGCAACTAGCCATGATAGCTACCAGTTTAAACCAAACTGAGCACTCACCTGAATGGGGACAAATAAATTAACAGTTTTACTTTGAATGGTTAAAATGGTGGCCATAATAATCAAAACCCAGGTTCTTACAAAAGACTACATTTTCCTTTTCTAGCCAAAGGTAACAGTAAACACTGATGTGACTCAGTAGGATTTGATATGCTACACGAGACATGTATGACATATGATATGTAAGACAACAGAAATAAATAGTATGATAAAATTAAATAACAGATACATTAGATTTTATTTAATATAATACAATACAACTGGCAAACATTAGTGCAAGGAGTATTATAGGAGTATATTATATATACTGAAAACACAATACTGTATGTCAATACCTCGTTAATTATTGGGGAACCTTAGGACAAATGACACTCAACATCTTCCTAATGGAGATTCAGTTCATGACACCAACACAAAAGCAGGAGTCAGAGGAGTGGCCAACCTTTACAGTCAAATGATCCTTCTGACTGACGTGCTGATGTGCAGTGGACAACATGGGTGACCTCACTCGAGTTCCTCATCTTAACCAGCAGCAGCAGTGTCACTTTGAGGCAGTCACTGAAAGAGTACTGCGTAGAGTGCCAGAAAAATGTGAAGGTCAATGCCTACATGGGAAAGGCACTCTGAGTACTTAAGAGCATAACAGATGTAATGGAAATGGTTTATGATGTTGCTGCACCCTGTAGCAAATGTCTGATCCTGAGCCTATTCCACAAGGGCCAACTCAGAAACAAGGCAAGAAGAAAAACAGTACATAATCAGAAAGTGAAACATAAGCCTTGAGCACTCCTATAACATTGAATAGGGCCTCTTGGCCTTAAAAAACCTTTAAACATATTCGTAATTGCCATCTGTGTGTGTGCAGTTGTGTTTGCACTCATTTGCACACCTGCATTTGTCTGCACTACATGCCCCGAATAAATAAAATTAGCACATGAAAACTGAGGCAAAATCTAGGGGGTGTCTGTGTGGGCTCGTGTGGCGTTGGCAAATTGGAGATCCAGTCTTCATTAGTCATCACCACATTCAGAAGAATAAAGGCTCTTTGAGACAAAAACTCCACCAATAAGGCTTTTGTTAAAGTATAAGGCTTGGAAAGATTCAGTTCTCAGAATAATGATCCTGTTCTTATTGAATGTAAACATTGCCATGTGCACACTTTGACCAATTATGCAAGTAGGTAAAACCCTAATTCCTGTAAATGAAAGAAACCCCCTCATGCTACGTCTCAGCCCTTTTATTCTAATTTACCATCCGCAATTCCTTTCAAAATGGAACAGGCAATCTAAATGGGGAACTCATTTGCATTTCATACATAAACAACAGCCTTTTGGAAAGGCTATTTAGGTGTATTTCCTGCTGAGGTCCCTCCTCTTGTGTCAGGCCAGTCTGGAGAGGCATGACTGGATGGTCAGACCACTGAATATCATCCCAGTCTTTTTCCCTTATCAATATGTGATGAGGGCTTAGAAACCAGAGATGGACGAGAATTTTACAGCCAGTTTAGAGAGGTGAAGGTCACCCCTGCTAAAGGTCCATCTCTGATATATGAGTGCGATTTATCCACCACAAAGGAAATTGCATTTATCTGCATCATCTTACACTTATTTGTACAAGTAATCACTAACACTCAGGGGTTCCTCAGGGGCCATAAACAGGCTTAGGGCGTTTTCCCACTGCCACCTTTGCTTTGTGCCACAATGAAGGATCTAATTAGTGAGAGACCCCCATCATGTGTCGTCTATTAGCTGTTTCCCATAAAGAATAGCTCTGTGGCTATCCCCAATAAATGAGGAGCTGAACCGTCTGTCTGTTTCACGCTGGCAGGGGCGCTTCTTTAGCAAAGCTGGTTGACCCTGTTTATGCCTGTCTCTAATCAGGAGCAGTCCAGAGGGTGCCATGATGGCAATAAAACAGCAAATACACCCTCTTCTTGTCACTGTTTCTGCCTCTGCCCTTCTCTGTGTAACTCTCCCAGGCTAACACACAAACACGATGCAGATCTCCCCAAGAGGGCCACCAAGGAGGAGGTTATAAACCATTATAAGTCAGGTTAGCTTACAGTGACAGCCCAGCTTGTTCCTCCTTCTTTGAGCAGGTCCGCGTGCTGGGCAGTCCCAGCCTCTCATCCACCATGCTGAATAGAACCACAGGGCTCTGGCTCCACAGAGATAGTGTTATCTGGGCCGCCACGGGGCTCCGATCGCAGCCGTGTACACACATGCTCAGTGGGCAGCGCACACATCAGCGTGAGTGCAGACAAAGAAACATGTGGACCAACACAAACATTATGGGCATATAATGTAACTGCACATAGACACATGTGCACATGGTCACAGACAAACAGAGACAAATGTGAAAGTTCACACACACGTTTGGGTATAATTGATACCTCTTTACCCTTCAACTTGAGTTTGACAGTGACACCTATGGTTCTTCTTCACATTGCCCCTGCAAATGGAAGCAACCTCTGGACCTATAACTGGTATACAACAGCCTATAGCTGACACAGGATCAGTCTCTATATCAGCTGGAGTGATTTTCTTCACGCAGGGCGGTCAGTGGTCACACGCCTCGACCTCAAATCTGGCTGCAGTCCCTGCTGTTTTTAGGAATCCTAGTTATTTCACCCATTCCCGGAGATCTCCACACATGACCTGTCGCCGCTGGGAGCCGCGAGCCAGAGGGACAGGGATAAGCCGCATTTTTCTCCTTTTTCCTCCAACAATTTCAATTAAAAAGAGATTTGAGGTGGAAAAGCACATTTTCATAAGGGGCATGCAACCAAAATCCTGGAAAAGAGTTAAGAAAATATGCTTTGGTAAGTTTTGAGGGATTTTTTAAGTGCAATGAGACATATCTTTGAGGAGATTGCTTTGATAGATGCAGGGTCAACATGTGAAATGGGTCGCCCACATGGATGCATGGTCTTTAGATAGCTAGTTTAGGAGAGAGGGAGAGCTTTATAGTTCCTGTATTATTATGATAATATTAATGTCTCAGTTCACCACTAAAACATGTATTATTCCCATTTTAAATATGTTTGACCTGGATCCATATACAGTACCAAATTGACTGATATAAAGTTGTAATGGTAGATTGATAGATTTCATTGATTTGCATTATTGTCCTCAAAAGCAGAATCTTAATTACTTTGGTGATTACTGACTTTTCCTCTAGCCCTTCCATGAAATTGACTTTTGTTGTTCTGAGTAAAATGTCTCAACAACTTGGCTATTTTAGGGCTGCAATAAAATCTGGTACAGGCAGTTATGTTCCCCAGAGGATAAATCATGAATTCTTACATCTTCTGGCCTCTTCATCTTTCTTATCAAGTCTAAAATTTAGTTCAGTTACTATATATTTTTAGTTTCAGGGACAGTGCACATGCATTCACAATACTAAACTCTAATTTTAAACTGATTTCCCTTTCAAGATGTCAAAAAAGGCCATTAATGCAACAATAGAACACACAACATGTAATTAGAAGATAAAGCGAAACATGAAGCAGCTGAACAAGATAAAAAGCTTGTTGGATTGAAGCAGGACTCATGCAAAGAAGAACAACGTGCCGGCAGTTGGCCCAAATCAAAACAATCATTCAGTTGAAATGAGACAACATATAATCACATAACAGGTAAAACCAGAAAGGTTGGCAAGTAAAACAGTAATAAGAAACACAATGTACAATCAACTTTGGTTTATGACTAATAACACTAAATACTTGAGGCTGATAAGACCTACTTAGCAAATGTTAACATGCTAACACACTTAACTAAGATGGTGATCATGGTAGAAATTACACCTACTAAACAATAGCATTTTCAGCTGCAAGTATTTTAGCATGATGAGGCAGGTGCACAACATGCGTGCTAGTTAACTGATACCTTTCTGTGTATATGTGTTTAAGTGCAACTCTCTGGCTAAAACAAAGATGATAGAGGCGACGCAACAGTTGGCTGTGATATTGATTCAGGTGTCACGTCCCTAAATCTTGTTACTTAGTCTTATAGACCTCATGTTGTTCCATGTCAAAAACATTTAGAATGTTTAGCGGAAATGTTTGTTGCTATTTCAGTATTGTTAGCATGCTAACACACCAAACTAAAATGTTAGACAGTGTAAACACTATACCAGCTTGATGTCAGCATATTCGAATTTTTATTATGAGCACGTTAGCTGAATGTTAGCATTTAGCTCAAAGCACCACAGTGCCTAAATGCAGTAGCCTAGAGCTAACAATGGTGACTATTGTTATCACCCTAGCATACCAAATCAATGCTCCTCTGCCACTTTTTTGTGTTTTTTGTGAAGCCCTTTGAGTGCAGTCATAAGTGTTGCCATTTGCAAAGTGATCAGTTTTATCCAACAAATTTTAAAATAAATGTATAATTTACTTTTGTGTAATATACCAAATTAAAAAAATTTTTGCAGCTTTTATGCCATCATATCTACCCCGTATGTTTCAAATACCAGGCGAGTCCAGACCTGTCTGTGCTGATTAATGATAAACCCTGATAGACCTTTTTATCTCTTGATTGCACACACAGAGCTCTAGCTCAAACAATAATCCTGCCTACAGCTGCATATTGCACTCCAACACGTGTGGGTGTTTCCCACTGACAAGTGAATGAAACATGTTTTTGTTATTGTTCTTTCTTTAATTGACACCATTTATTGCATCGAGGCATGATTGCATTTTTAAACAGCTTAAAAAAGTACAAATGAAAATAACATGGTGAGATTAAAGAGTTCATATCAAACTTCATCAATATGATACAATATGAAAATCTGGCCTTTAAGATTGGAATTTATATCTACTTGCTCATTATTTTTCCCCTAAAACCAACAGAGTTATGCATTGTCAAACACATTTTGAAATTCAGAAATTTGTGAAAATGAACAATACAAATAAAAAAAGACACCAAAGTAATCAATAAGGACAAAGGGAAATCCATCACCCAGTGACAGAAAACAGAACTTCTCTTTACCATTAATCAACTCAGAAACAACAATGAACTGCATATTCCTTATCAACAAATTTGGCGAAATATGATCAAAAAATGCCCAGTTTTTATTCGGAAAAAAACAGTATATATATAAGAAAAAAAAGCTGACTTATTGCAGTGTTGAGTTCAGTGATCAAAATGAATTTGATATGGACAATTACAACATATGCATCACTTTCATTATGGTCAGTAAGCTTTAGAAAACATCATTTTAATTTGACAAAAAATAAATCTTAACATCCTGAAAAACAAAGCTGTCTTGCTCTCCTACAACTGATGCCTATCAAAGTGCATAATGTTTTATTTTCATGACTGACAAGAAGGCGGATGATTTCAGATCTCCTCTTTTTGCTTTGAAATACATAACCGCAGACAAATGGCAAATGTTCCTGCTCAGCTTCATGCTATATACTTTTGTTAATATATTAAATTGACTATATAACAAAGTCAGAAATGACTGATTTCTAATCTCAGACTATGTATTTAAAGGTATCTTATTTTCCTGCTCTGATAGCTTCATCTTTCATCATCACACAACAATGAGTACTGGGAAGAATGGCTGATTTTATTGTGTTAGTTAAAAAAAAGAGAAAGGTTAATGCTAATGTAGCAAAATCGACTCCTGCACGTCTTCTTAGTCCCGTGATGACAGTGCTTAATTGTGGAGAGTGCTTTTGGTTGGGTTCCCTTCTGCCATTGTCATCATCAAAAAATCTGACAAAGAGCCAAAGTTCACTCGAGTTCAGCACTCATTTAAACACATTCTCTTATTGCCTGATATTTGAGCTGTTACAGTTTCAGAAAATCCAACCTAAAGGATTATCATTTGTCCTGTTTTCACAGTCAACTTTTTCTTCCTTCTTCCACTTGAAGAAAAGCTTTGCTGCCTTTCATTCTACAGAGTGTAGTAATCTCTAGTAGTCCATATGAAACTTTAATTTGGTTTATAAATGTTTCTCCATTGTGTTGTCATTCTGTTGTGTTTAATGTATCAGTGTTGTGTCATGTTACCCACCGCTTCCTGTCATTCACCTCCCAGTCTATGCCAGGAATGAACCCTTATGCTGCACAAACAACTTAACAGCCAGATAAATGTCTTCTTAAGAGAATCTTTGTCAGCTGGGTTCACAGTTCCAGTTCAAGATAGGTTTAATGCGATCATGTTTGTGTTTTAACCCAAGGGCAAGTACATTTTACAAAAAATAAATTACAGCTGCGGTGAATTGCAGAGTGATTGGAGGACATGCAGAAGTAATCTGGCCGTAGATTTAACCAGTCTTATCCATTTTGGGGGGTCATGTAAATTTGGACCGACAATCAGAGATGTTCAGGTCATTAGTACATAAGTAGGAGTCAAACAGGTTTGGGGTCAAAGGTCACAGATAGGCTTCCACTCGTTCCCACGGCTGCATCTCTGTGAAGAAGCCCTCACACAGGCCAAAGCCCTGATCAAGAGTCAGAGGAATGGCCTGTGCCTCTTCTTTGATTTCCTCCCAGGGTTGCAGCACCGCCTCCTCAGGCTGCTCCGGGAACAGCGCGGAGGGCTCATCGAACTGCTGCAGGTGGTGATGGCTTTGGAGCAGCTGATCCTGGTCCAGCTGCTGCTGTTGTGGATGCTGCTGCAGCACGTGGAGCTCTCCCATATTGACTGTGCAATCCATGGAAGGGGTGCTTACCTCCATGTAACCGTAGGACTGATGGTGGTTCAGGTGCTGGTTCTGACTCATGATGTCCCCTCCTCCACACCACCTCCCTATCCCCACAGGGTGCTGCCTCCCCTGCATGGAGACCTCCATCTCGCAGCCAAGGGAGCTCAGCGCCGTGTTGATGTCCAGATCCTCGAAGGTGCTACAGTTCCCGCTGAGAACGTCATCGAACACGGATGCCAGGTCAAAGTCCCCCCTCAGGATGTCTGCTTTGTGGGCCTCTGTCGCTAAAAGAGGAGAGTCAGTCGCCCTCATTGCCTTGCTGTCGCTCATAGAGGGTGGATGCTTCCGTTTACCGCCCACTCCTTGGTAAGGGAAGCCATTTTGGGTGCTGTGATAACTCTGAACCAGTTTGCTCTGTCTGTGGGTGCCACTGCTGCTGCTGCTGCTGTTGCTGCTGTTGTAGTGGTTGGCAGACATCCTCCTGCGTTTGAAGATGCCGTTGACGAACATGTCAGCATACTGTGGATCAATCTGCCAGAAGCCTCCCTTCCCTGGCTCGTCTTTCTGTCGCGGGACCTTCTTGAAACACTTGTTGAGGGACAGGTTGTGACGAATCGAGTTCTGTGACAAAGACAAAAAAAAGGATAATTAACAGGATCCCGTTGCCTTTGAGCAAATTTGAGTTATTCATGCAAAAACTGAATGTGCCAGTTTGTGAAGGAGAGGAGAAGAGAAAGGGGGGGTTACATTGTTGTTGTTTGTATAGAAAGCAAATGTACCTAATGAGGCTTTCTAGTAGCAGGCAGCTCTGTGCATTTCAAACATGATCAGCTGTGCTTAGCTGCCATCTCTCTCAGGAGCCCTCATTAACACACAGACACACACACATACACACACACACACACCTGCACGCGCACAAGTGCTTTCTTCACTGCACCATGTTCCCCTCAGACAAAAACCCTGTGTGAGCACTCTCCTGGAGGATGGAAATTTCTGAGACCCTTGCATTTAAAAAACACTTATCATGGAAATCAGTAAAGGCTGAAATAGACTCTAATCCTGTGGACATGCTGCAGGTTTTTCAGATTAATTCCACATTTTATGATTTCTGTGTTCTTACACTGATAAAAGCAAGGCCTTTGTCCTGCACCATAAATTTGTGGTGTCTGATGGTGACACTGGGATCAATTGCTCACCCCTTCTTTTCCGCACCTCGCCATTTATCTGACTCATTAATTATAGAAGGAAAGTTAGCCGATCTCGGTTACCTGCCAGCTGGGCTCCGCATGTCTGTAGTAGCAGAAATTCTCCGTTATCCAGTTATAGATGGTGGACAGAGTCACTTTGGGCTGTTTGCTGGCCTGCATGGCCATACAGATGAGAGAAGCGTAGGAATAGGGAGGCTTGACTTTAGGGTTGGTTTTGTAGTCGACCTCCACAGGCGGGTTGGCCTGGATGGGGATTTGTGGGTAGCCGTTTCCTGGATGTGCGCAATTGGCGAACTGCGGTGCAGCGGTGGAGTCGCTGCCGGAGGTAACGGGGCTCCCAAGGTACTGAGGCATCCCGGTGGCGGCTGTGTCCCCGGCCGGCGGGCTGGATGGAGAGTCGGTGCCACCTCTGGGGAAGCCGAGCAGCTTGAGATAGAGGTGCTGCTGGGAGGACGGACAGCCCGGCCCGGCTCCGTTGGCACGCTCCGGGTCCGCGCTGAGGATGGAGAAATTCTGGAGCCAGTGTAGGCTAGTGAGGCTGTCGTCCATGGGGGCAGAGTCGGACCCGGTGACTTGATCCTCCGGGTAAACCGTCAGCCATTTCTCCTTAAACTTGTTGGCGATGTCGGGGCTCGTCAGAACCGGCATCCTTGCTTTGAGCGCACGGTGATGGCTGAAGATGGCCAAAAGATCTTCAAATCGGCATTTAAAGTTGTGTTTTATCTTAAAAATTAGAGACAAAAATAAATTAAAACACATTTAACCATATTTATCACAAAGATGTCAAATAAGTCACCGAGGATGAAATTATATTTGGTCAAAATATCCTAAATAAGTAATACATTGATCCCACAAAATGTCAAATTCAGAGTAATTTTTCCTACCTCCTGTATTGCCTTTTTTGGAGGAGACTCTGCGTGCACCTGTTGCAGTCCTTCCCTGCCTCTTCTCTCCAAGGACTCAGCGGCGCATCCAGTCTCTGCGCAACAAGTGCGGCGCGGGGAGGGCGAGTAGCATCCAGCAGCAGCTCATATGGTGGGAAAAAAAAGAGGATAGACGCCACTCAGGACAGATCCATGCCGACTCAGGCGAACCAGGCTGTTACTCATCCAAACGCTCGACTCTGCGTGAGTGTCTGTGGGAGATCAAGAGGTGAGAATGTGTGGATGTTGCAAAATAAGTCGGTCATAAAGCCCGAGAGACTGCCCACCATCCCTTTAAACGCCTGAGGGGATTTCTGATTGGCTGGCTACCCTTGCTTCTTCAGGTTTCACCGCTCTCTCTCTCTCTTTCTCTCTCTCTTTCTCTTTCTCTCTCTCACTCCCTGTCTGTCTCTTTCTCTCCTAATGTAGAATAAGTGCACTACAGGTTTACCGCAGTAAGAACAGCCAGTCTGTCCTTTAATCTTTGCCTTCATCCCGGAAACAGGCTGAAATGTGACCTATGTAGCGCGCGTCACGGCTCCACCATTCCTGCTGGCGCTGAAAAAGACGCGCCACAGGTCCCGCTGGTTGCGCACTTTTGCACCTGCAAAGAAAGCAGCCCCACTTTAGCTGATAAGCCTGTATTTACCATGGCTTTCAGTGGGTGTCTTTCAAAAGTGCACTGTTAAGAAAACAAATAATTGTATAGTTGTATAAATGTATGGTTGAGGATAAACACACGCATTTCTGACGTAAGGTACCTGTAGATGTATCAGGACTAAAAGGTAAAGAAGCTAAGTCGATAATGATACTTTTTGTTTGATGCAGTTTTTTGTATCTTTACTATTTGGGCATTTTAGACCCCATGGCAGTGTTAAAACAAATGTGATATTGCATAAATTAAAACAAAACAAAACAGCGCAAGCAAAACTGTGTAATAAAACAGGATTATATAATCCTGGTTTATATTATATAATCTTGTGTCACATTAAATAGAGTTGGGTGAGATTGTCGATAAAGGAAAGTTAAGGTGTCATTAGACAAATGGCCCTTTGACCATCTTTTATTTTTTGCTGTTTTTTTTTTTTTTTGCCTAGATTGTTCTTAAGTATTTTTTCATTAAGCAGCAAATGTAACTCTGTCAATAGGCCCTGCCCTGCTGCTAGTGCATCTAAACCATCAAGACTGAGTTGACATTTTTTAAATAACAGTAAAAGTTTGCTCAGTGTGCTACTGTAAAGGGTTTCAGCTGAAACAGATGGTAGGTCAACATTAATTTTGTGCATGTAGACATAAATAAGAGAGCTATGAGTAATTATGAGGAAACACTGCCCCTTTGTGGACTTAGACTAAATTGCAGCTACTGACAAACCACAAAGCAAGATTCTATGGAAACACTGAAGGTAAGAAAGAATTCAGTAACCTGCAGGAAGCACTGACTGATTTATGCAGGGGTTCATCAAGCAAACCAGACTGCCGCTCAAATGAAGTGCAGCTTGCATGTCCCTTTACACTGCAAATACAGTTGGTCAAGCCTCTTGCTTAGTCTCTTTAAAATCCAACCACTGCACCAACAGCAAAATCTTATTGTAATATTCACTGTAGCCATTAGGTGCATATTATTTGTAGTTGTAGTTATATATTTTCAACAAAATCCTTTAAAATTTGGATAAATACAGTTTACACAGTGTGTAAACATTAAATCTAATGTAAAGAACTTGTAAATTCCCCTACTTGTAATTCCTTGCACACAAGTGTCTTGGCTACTTTAAATGTCAAATCAAACCTTTCCATCATGTTCCTTATATTTTTTATTTATTTTTTAACTATAGTTTTTAGCTAAAGAATGTAGCCATTTCAGACAAACAGAATTCACTCGTCACAGCATTATGTTGTTTGTGCCCTCCTCCAATTACATCCATACCTTTTACCTTGTAATAGTCATAAATCCCTACCTACCACAACACTTGAGATGCCACCACTGCACCAAGCATCTGATGGAAAAGACATGGATTTATGACCTTATAATCACATTGTCATATGGTCTTTATTGTTCCCTGTTACATGTGGATTACACTAAGATACCATTTCTTAAAGAAAGCCTAGATCAGTTTTAAGTCACATATTGCATGCCAAAACAACCATGGCAACTAAAAAAACTGTATGGAGAGAGGAAGTATTTACAGAAGTAGTTTCACAAAAACTGAGGCCCATATGCATTGATGATGATTCCCAAACAAAGCCTGTGAGGATTTCCTACAGTCTGCAGTCCCAGCAATCTCTCTTCCTTCCCAAGCAGATTCTGTCAACACATCTGCTGAGGTTATAAAGATTTGGAGTATGAGGGCTGACGAGGGCTGGCATTTCAGTGTAGGGCACCGAGGATGGATGAGTGACATAATCAATACTGTAGCACTCCAGAAACGTGGAAACGTCAGGCCAGCTGTTGCATCCTGTCAAGGAGGCTGGATTTTTTAAAATGTCTCCAGGTTTGTTCAGGTTCTTGACAAAGAGCTTGCTAGTGAGACAGGCAAATGTTTGGACAGCTGTTCTTATTGTTGCCAGGCTGTCCCACTGCAGGAACTAAGCACACATACAATACGGCTACAGTAGTACAGCTAATAGGATTGAAAGAGGTTGCTAAGGAGGACGGTTAAACCAGTATGTATTAGGGTATTATATTATTGCCATATCTATTCAAAAAAAATTAAAAGAATAATAATGCTTACAAACTAATTTATTATTAATTGTGTTTAATTTTATTTAATGCATATTTTACTACATTATTGTGTGTACTTTGTGTAAATATTGTATTTGCATTTTGCTGAAAGAATTGCTGTTAAAATGAAAGTGTCAGGTACAAAGAACAAGGTTAGGTTACATTTAATGAAATTTTCCATTTTATGGTGGCAACAAGCCTTTAAGTGCACCAACACCACCACAGTTTTCAGAAAAAAATAGAGAATCGACTTACGAACATATTACATGATATTTAGACACGTTATAGACACTGATCTCTGATCAATTAAAAAAAGCAGGTCAGAGATCAGAGACCCTGAATATTGTATATGTTTTTGCTTTAAAACTTTAAAACTTAGCAGATTGAATCTTGACACACAAAACAGGAGAAATCTAAATGATACCCAGTGGAATGGTTCTACACTTACTTGCTTTCTTGCTAAGAATTAGACAAATAGATTAATACAACTTTTATTTTTGCACTTTATATTTGAGGCTACCACCAGCTGCCAAGATAGGTTGGCTTAGCACAAAGAGCAGGAACAGTTAAGGAGCTAGCCTGGGTCTGTCCGAACTTTTAAGCTTATAAATGAACAAATTACATGTCATTTGAATAATTCACAAGATCCAGGTTGGTCTTTACTGTTGGACAAATCCACAGTAACTGTTTCCCTGTTACCACTTAGTAATATGCTTAATATGCTAGGTTAACTAAAGATAGTGATAGCTTCATATTAAGAGTACTAATAGGCTACAGATAATGGAGTGCCATAATAATAATAATAATAATAATAATAATAATAATAATAATAATAATAATAATAATAATAATAATAATAATAATAATTCTCATGAGCACATAAGCATATTCCCTGATCTATCAATACAGTTTGCTAAAATTGCCCACAATGGCTATTTTCGCTGCACACTTGCTTTATTTTTATAACTTTTAACAAACTGCAATTTGGAACTGTTGTTTGATCTTGTTGACACTGTAAATCTGAATTATATTTTGTTGATCAACTTAAAATGTATACTGGGAAAGTTCCAAGTCTTTGTGCAATATGAAATCACGATTTTATTACTATTGATGTCAATGACTTCAACCTCACCCAGTCTTACAGTAAATGCTGTTTTTCAGGTGCTTCCCTTTCACTCACCAGCAGGTGTCAGTATTTCAAATCTTTCTTTCTTTCGTCCCCTCTCAAAAAGCTATGGCTGCTACAAACATGCCATTGATAAAAGAATGTTTACAATTTACACTTACCCACAATTCCGAGCGGCGTGTGTTGATATCGAGGGCTCATTTTACATGCAGCCCGCACTAAAACTGCTGTTTCTGCAGCCAATATATTTCCTTTCCTCCTTTAATATATCTAATTTGGACCAAACGGGAGATTTATTTAGTTTTCAGTATTAAAAAAAAAATCAGTATTATTATATAACGTTCTAACCAAATAATAGAAGAGGGTATCTTAAGATTTACGTTATTCCAATGTAAGTCTATTGTTGCTAGAATATTATTGCTGCATTCTATTTTACTCTTCATTCATTGTCTTACAAGCAGCACCTTTGTTTGAATGACAACAAATGTCTGCATTCTCCTATCTTTTTACATACGCAAATGACTGCCATTCAACATAATAAATGGCCCCTATTTTGTTAAATGATTCATTAATTCCCACTCATTAATTTCAGAAATTACAGTTACAGGGTAATTAAGTCGTTAATATGCGTCCTTATGGCCATCTGGATGAGGCTGGGCTTTAGAGGTACCTCTCATCTTCTTTTTTTTTAAATCGTTTCAAACCCTGTGCATCTAACCTTCTGTAGTGTCCTTGAGCAAGCCTAAATTTACTCTGCAGCCATAGATTAAAAATATATATATATACATATTTTATTACAACAAAGAAGAAATTGGGATGTAATATCGCCGCAGTCTGCATTGATGTGTGCAGATAAGCTGCAGCACTGATGGGATACACAGAGTGGATGAGACGTACGCAGAGCAGGCACAGTGCTTCTGAATTTGCACCCATGACTGTCGGCTGTCCCTAATTTAACTCCGAGCGATGTAATTGGCGATGGTGGATTTGTTTACCATATTTGGCAAGATAGTGACACAGCGCGCCTGGGAATTGGACGAGAGCTGCCGTCATTCACAAAACTCTGCCTTCTGAAGCTTTACAAACAAAGCGCGAGCTCACGGGAGTTGTAGTCCAAAACAAACCCTTTTAGAGATTACTCAAGCGGGTATATACCTCCTCTGTGGGATATGTACGCCAGACGTGTACCAGAATTCAAAATACACAAACTGTAATCAACTATTTTCGTGTAACATATATTTAAGCACCAAAATAAGCCGCTGTCAAACGGTTACAGACACGTCGATCCGAGACCCTCCGCTTGCAGCATACAAATCCCACTGGCGATGCTCTCCTTTGATTGGCTGTGTCGTTCTGTCAATCAGGCAATGTTCCTTCCACTACCGCTCCTACAGTAAATATTTGTGTTTGCTCAACCGGCTGTAATGGTGGACGACTGAGGCAGATAAACGGAATACAACTAGAGTGAAGAAAGAGAGGAAAACGGTCGAAAGTCTGTTCCAGAGCCAGTCGCCGCGAGTAGGACACGGGCTTCGTCGAAAATGGATGAACTCAAACATCAAGTCATGATTAACCAGTTCGTCCTGACGGCGGGTTGTGCGGCAGACCAGGCGAAGCAGCTTTTGCAAGCGGCACATTGGCAGTTCGAGGTAAAAGAAAAATAGAAACATGTTAAGACTTCAACGTCAGAGTCGGTGGGGTAACGCTAGCTAACCGGCTAATGTTTATGTCTGGCCCGACCGTTAGTTTTGACTGGAGCTTGCCTGTCCGCCTCACTCCACTTTTTTATGCTTTTGAAATTCAACACAAAACAAAGCGTTGGGGTGAGCTATTCGTCCGTTATAGGTGGCCAATAGTCGGCCCTCTTTCAAAGCCAGAACTTTTGCTGTATATAAAGTACGTATATATGTGTTTTAGCCCGACAAAATCTGTGGGGAGCCCACGGTAACGCAGTGGGGCGAAGCGTACAGCTAGCATATCCAATTAGACTTTACTCTAGATTAAATACTATAATCCGACACATGACAGCAGTGTACAGGCGAGGCCAGCGAGTGCTATTACGCAATAAAGATGACCGCCGTGTTGTATCGACTAGCCTACAGAAGAGTAACGTTAGTTTTAATTGTTTTGTCTGCGGTTTACCAGTCTATAGATCCAGCTTGTACATTTTTTCAACGCCCGTAAGCTTATTGTATTGTTTGAGTTTTATTCAAACACAGACATAAGCGATGTGAAGACAAATTCTTCGCCCAAAGCTATTTTTAGTGCCCTTATCTGAAACATAAAACAATGTCACAAAAATGTCATTCATTTTCTTTGTGTTTTTATTGTAGACTGCGCTCAGTGCCTTTTTTCAAGAAACAAATATTCCATATGGCCATCATCATCAAATGGTGAGTGCGAGGAGGAGGGTGGTGATCATAAAATGCTATTTATTGTTCTGATTATGTAATTATAACGACTGCAATTTTAAGATGATATATCTTTAAGGCTGCTGTGTTGTTTTGGGAGGGATGGGGAGGGGGGCAATAAGCGGCCCTTATAGGCCAAGAGGGATGATGTTGTACTAACAATAACAAAGCACATGTCGGCCATGTTGTGAGCTTCCAGAAATAAGCACACAGGCAAGCATGCAGCAGCTACACAGAGGGAGAGGGAGAGAGGAGGGGGGGTGTGTATATGGGAGAAAGAAGGAGTGAGGAAGATGTATAAAATTACTCATTTTTCATTGTATCAGTCGAGATGCATAGAGGCAGGAAGGGGCCCTCATTTTCTTGGTAAAACAGAAAAAAGTCTCTTTCCTGGAAGAGGACAGCTGCCTCTCACAAGTAGACCCTCGTGCAGTTGCATTTGCCTTGGGTAATTTGGCTGTTTTGCCTTGATTGTGTTGCTGCTGCTCCCCGACACGGCGCACATTGGGAACCTTTAGGAGCAGACAAATCGGAGCAGAGTGAACTGGAAGGCGTTAGGGCTGTAGGAGACTCTGCACATGCACACACAGGGGTTGAACATTATGAAACACTAGCAGTATTTGGGCTTTTAACAGCAGCCCACTTTGGCAGCACACAAGCCTTTGTTTGCAGCTGCATGCATGGCAGCATCCAGGAACAGCTGCCCTCTTGAAGAGCCTGATGTGGATATTGAGGGGGATTTTGAACAAAACTGTTGAACATTTTTTAAGCTCATGCTTCATTTGTTTGGCAAAGATAGTCATCAAACAGCTAAATGTTTAAGTTTCATTTCCAGAAAAAAGGGAGAGAGAGATTGTCATGAAAGAGGATTTGTTTTATATTGCTGTGTGTGTGTACATTTATAGCCTCTGAGTATCGCCAGTCAGCATAGAAACGGCTCACGCAAAGCTGAATCATGTTTATCACAGCTTTATTGTAAGAAAGAAAGCCAGACCTCCTTTATCATCTGATCAGTAAATAAGAGCATCTCAGTCCTCTATTTAGCTCATGAAATGTCTCACTTTAATTTAGAGAGTAAACAATCTGCCAAGAGCTGTCCTCTTCTCTCTGCCAAATAGGGCTGAGCTTGATTGCTGCAGACATTGGATAATAAAAGTCAGGATACGCAGCACCTGTGTGTGTTTGCTGTGTTATTGTTTAGACATGGTCTTGCATAATCACACGTTCACATGCCCTGTGTTCTGCGTACGCCAGCATGTGCGCGTGTCTTTGTGCTTACGTACTTGACATGCATGCATGCATATCTGGTGCATGCACCGAGTCGGTGTTTGTGTGCATTTGAGTCACAACAGTACTACAGTAGGGCACCGTGTCCAACCTTCCTGCAGCTTATTAGGCCACAGTGTTCGTTGGTATACAAATCTAATCCACTTTGCTCTCGCTCTTACTCTTAACTCTCTGTCTTTATCTCTCTCTCACTCTCTCTCTGTGTCTCTCTCTCTTCAGTTTAGAGTAACCATGAACAGCTTTAAGTTACAGTTTGTTGCACATGCTGTTGCGTTAATGTTTTGTGTTACAACACAACCTGAACTCATCCTTGAAATTGCTATTTTGGCTAGAGGCCCCACCTCAGCCCCATGGCCCTAACAGATAGCCTGTAGACATGCAGTTATTGGCAGTATGTCAGGTTAAGAAGTCTTGTAAATCAGTTTATGGATTCTGTTCAGTAAGCTGGTTCATACTATTGTTTTTGAGGCTATTGTTTTTGAGGCCCTAAAACAATGTAATGGGCTGAATGTGAATCAATTACCTATCTAAATTTGGAATCAGGGGAGAGAAACCATCTTGGATACAAAAGCACTGTTGTTCAAAAAATACATTTTTATCTCTTAACAAAGCTTTCTGGTGAGAATTTGCAGCATTCAAGTTGTAAACCTTGTCAAGTTTGTCAAGTCTGATTTTGTTTATATGTGCTTAATTTGTACATCATTTTTGCATTGTGTGTCAAAGGTTTATGCTCTGTATCAAATATCAAATAGTGAAGTGAGCTGGTCTACTCATCAGTACTGTCTTGTATAATGCCGTGTATGGTGGAGGATTTAGTTAATGCTCCTGTCATTATTATTTCCTTTTGCTAGCAGTCCCAAAGCCAGGGGAGTGCCTGTGCTTTGGCACATGATGTATAAGAACTACATTCTCTCTACAGGCACACAATTAGGTTGCTTTTTGTTTTTGCTTGCATGTGTGTATGTAAAGTCTGTGTCAGTTCAGAGCTGTGCAGCCCTCACGATGTATCTTGAACAGATTGTCTGTTTGTCTCTGTGTTTTTTAAATCAAGCTATCAAAGCTTACATCTGTGTTTCATGATGGACACCAGGGCTTTAAGCTCAGTCCAACCCCTTCCAGACTCTCTGCACACACCCTGCCTTTACAAACACTGCCACGGCAACACAGTGCTACAGGATGCAATGCTCATGCCGGCCCAAAATGGACCCTTTCACTGCAGAGGGGGTTTACTGAAAATATAGCACCTTGTGTCTCTCTGTAGTTGATACACTTCCCCTCATCTTGCTGCCTTCCCTCGCTAGCTCTGTCTCTTTCTATTTGCAGATGCACAAAGCTCTAGAATTTAATTAGTCATTTATGTTTCCTGTTAGAGAAGTTTATAATCAAGCCTTGTTCTCGTCATCTTCTTTTAGCAAAATATTCAGTGCCGTTTCCTCTCCTAGAGAGACCTACTGGCATGTTCGCTCACACTTGGAATGCATAATGCCATAGTTATATTTGTGTTGCTTCTGGCTGTTTGATACTAATCCCTCTCATGAATATTATTCACATAATTGTGAAACCCTGTCATTTGTTTTAATACCTATGCTTGGGATAGCCCAAGATCACTGAGGCTTTTTTTAACGCCTCAGTGATCTTGGACTTTAATAATTAAGTCTGCTGTATTTTCTGGTATTCGTTTGGGCAAAACTACATAATTTTTCTGTGATTATAATTACACTATTGGAAGCATTTTTCGGTCATTACGTTATTGAATGATTTGGACAGTGTGACAACTTAGTGCCTTAAAGTGGCTCACTATGTTTCACTGTTAATTTAAAGGAAAAAAAATACGCTTTACTGTATGTTGGCACTAATATTAGCGTTTCCATGATTAATATCGCTCCATGTGGGGCACGTACAGCCTCAATGAAGTGAATGAATGAATCCTCATGTGACCACAGAGGAGGAAGTAGCCCAGCTGGATGATTCGTCTGCTGTCTGGGAACATGTGACCTTTATCATGTGACTAAGCCTGGAAACAACATAACTAAGCCACAAAGCCTGCTTCACATGTGTGCAATTTCTCCCAAGGTCTTGGCTATTAAAAAGAATATAGTGAGGTCCTCGTGTAGCAGCCCTGCAGTGAAGTCAGGACTTTGGAGTTGAAAAGGATGTTGTTTTTAGTAGGTCAGGCTAATAAAAAATAATCTGCTCAAGAAATAGTTAACATTCTCCATATTCTTGTGAATCATATCTGCACTCTAACAGGGTAACCACCTAATGTTCTCAATCTGATACGCTTTTATATCCCTATTAAAACAAAGAAGTGCTTCTAGTTTTTGTTTGAGCCCTTGCTACTTTTTTCTTTCTTTATTTTCTTTCTCTCATTCAAAGTCGTGTTTATCTGGAAAAAAATATTGTCTAAGTTTTGTGGATTTGGCCATCCTCTTTCCTTATTGTTCCTTTAAATTAAATAAGAGATTTTCCAGATTCAAGCAGCATATAATATTCAACCCATTTCTCCCACTGTTAAGCACAACCCCACCTGATGTACGTACAGTAACCAGCACAGTCATGAAGAAACAGCTCCATGGTTTAAATGATCACCTCTTTTATTGTTCTGTAGTTGTTGTAAGTAGTTGGCAACACACACAAGGCCAGTGAAACCAGGGTTTTATGGAGGGCAACGTTCAGTGCCAACTGGCTGGGCGCAGTGACGTAACAGAACATTATTGGGCACTGCAAAGTAGTGATAAAAGTGGGCGTGAGGTTGTTTAAAGGCTGTTTCCTGGCAAAATAAACACCCTTTAGGAGAAGGGAGGAAGATTTGATGTGTGTGTGTTTGTGTGAGGCAGTGTTTCTGGCAGCTACAAACATTTGGTTTTCGTGTCTGGATGTGGATAAAAAAGGATTTTTAGAAATCCTAAATTTTCTAATTCATGATAAATCTCATCTCACTGAGATTTGTTTGTGGAGTGCCCATGCAGAAGAGCAAAGGTATCCTTTAATTACCTTCATATATCATGATGTGACAACACAAACGACCGTCTCTTACTGTTTCTCTCTCCGCCCCAGCCTCTGTCAGTTTAACATCAAACTGCAAGCAGAAAGAAGTACATAAAGCATGCTTGGATTGTTTCTTAAATAGCAGTGAAAAATCATTGAAAACAGCTGAAAAGGGTGTGTTCTAGTACTTAAGGTGAAATAGGCTAACAGTAAGGCACTGCCAGTTATTTTTGTAGAAGATACCACAACACGGAGCTACTTTGGGTCCCTTCCACAAAAGAAACAAGGTGTTCTCTGTCCAGTAGCACACTTTAGTAACAAAAGCGTATTACATGCAGAATGAGCTAAAATATTTTTTTCCCCCCAATTGTTTGTGTATCTAAGTTTGATTTTGTGTGTGTACGTGAGTGTAATATAATCCCTTGGGTGTGCATGCAGCAGTGTGTCTCAGGTTACAGAGTTAATCGTGTCTCGATCTGTTAATGTTGTTAATGGGTGTGCATGGGACAGTGCTTGGATATGTGGTTGTGTGTGGTTGTCTGTATCCGTGTCTTGCACAGCCATGCCAAGCAGTTAGCCACATCTGAAGAGGCTTGGCCTGTGCCTTGCATGTTCCAGCGTGTTGCCCTGCATGTTTCCAGGAGCACGACTTCCCAGAACCCAAACCACACAGACAAAGGCATGTGCACAAGCATACACACACAGACACATAGGGACTTGGCTCAAGGGACTCTGGGAATGGGAATCCATGTGGTATGTCCGCGAGGACCAGATGTGTTTATAAGCAGTTGAGTTAGATAGGGTTTCACACTGATTCTAGGAGTCACTGAGTACACACACACACACACACACACACACACACACACACACACACACACACACACACACACACACACACAGGAGTTAGGCCTTTGGCTGAGGAAATACAGACAGCACATGGGACCCTTCTCTGTAGCATAAAGGGAGTGTTGTCACATTTCGTCTCTCTGGCCTCTTTTTTTCAGGTTAGCTGTAGCAGTGCTGCAAGGCTCAGTTCAATGCACTTCTTTGCACCAGCCCTCTGCTACCCAGTCTTACTATTCTTGTGTACCCAATGTAGCCTTGTCCACTCCTTTCCTGCTTTCCTGGTTCACATTCATGACCCTTGACACATCACCAGCTCTTGTTTGAACCTCCTCTCTCTTAGCTGCACTCTTCAGTCTCTACATGAAATTTATACTCACAGTGTAGATCACCTCAGAAAAAGGAGGTCACATTAATCGCACAATTTCCTTATTGAGAAGAGGCAACAGTGACAGGTTTTGATTTGCTATAAAAAAATGATAGTGCTCAGTTGTTCGGATTGAAACTGGAAGTTCACACTGGTTAGATAATGTGATATATGAGTGGCATTTGAAGTACAAGGAAAAAATTCCTCTGATGTACAGTGTATGTGTAGCCATAAAAAGAAATCTTTTGACAAGCATCGTAATCGTGTTTTGTTTTCACTCATGATGACCTTTGGCCTAGTAGTTTCTGTTGCCAGACTGTTAGCAGTCGACAGGCCAAACTCCTTTTTCTAGATACAAGCGAACCACTGAACATGTATTGTTAGCCTGTTAGGGACTGTTATGAGCAGTGCAGTGTGTGGAATTGGTCAGAACAGAACACATGCTCAACTCAGTCCCAGTTCCCCTATCTTTTGTCAGGTGCTGCTTTCTTTTTCTTTCTGTTTCTGTGTTTCTTTATTTTGCAATTGTGCCTGTCTTTTTGTTTTTCTTTTTCATTCTCCTCCCTACAACTAACAACCTCATAATACACATGAAAAACCAGCCTGGTTTAATGATCAACTGGGTCCCTTGTGAAAATAAATCCAACCATGACTCTGTTTGTGTTGTGTGCGTATATAGTCCTAATTCATCCATAGATGGCAAACACAGAGCTCAGCTGCTTGAAGCTGGGTGAGGTCAAAGAAGTAAGGGGTCATGGAGAAGAAGGGGAGGAGGGGGACGGTCACTTGAAATGTTCAGCAGCACCTGTCAGTGTCCTTTAGTTTGGGAAAGAAACATCTAGTTCTGACATCCAACCACTCCCATAAAAGCCTGAGTGAGCCATGTGATGGGATAATAAAAACACAGAGACAGAGTGGTTTGTCTGGTTTAAAGTGTAAAGTGTAAAGGAATGGCAGCTTGTAGAGGACATTAACTTATGGATGAAGGGAGAGCTGTTTTGTTTTTCTCCCTCACTCAGTACCTGAAGTATGTAAGCATGAGGTATCTCTAAAATATGTAAAAGTATTTTTTTGCATTCGTAGAAGTGCAACTGATTAATGCTACTGATTGATTATTATGCATCCAAGTATTATTAGTTAAAACTCATTATCCTTTTTATGATTTGCATAGATGGCATTTAGTGGGTCATGGTTGCATTGGATTCAACTGCAGAGCTGCGAAAAAAAAAAAATCACAGTTAGGCAACATACGAACCATAAGACCTCTCCTTTTTAAACATTAAACAGGCAGAATCATGCACAGTTAATGCAATGTGGTTTGCCTTCCCTCTTTTCTTTGTCCTTTATTCAACCCCTCCCAACACACACACACCGTTTATACACTTTACTCCTTTCTACTATTCATTTAAATTTGTCTTGCACCTCCATTCAGGCGTCCTTCCAAAGCCCTCAGCTTTTCTTTTGGCACAATCCATAACTACATTTTTCATGGCATCTTAGTGCTTTATTTAGGTTTTTACTTGCAGATTACAAGTAAATCAAGTCTTGGATGTTGCCACACATTGCTTGTTTACAGAACAAAGTTTTGGTAAACTTTCATCTGTAAGGTTACATATTTGGGAAGCATGTTGTCAAAACATTAAATTCCACTTCTCCTAACCTTAAAAAAATAGGATCAACTAGTCTGTGCTCTTTGCCAGTAATTTGATATATTTAGGAGGCATTTCATATCATCTCAGAGCCAAGTTTGACCTCTGTTTGTCTCGTTCATCTTGGCTTAACTATATTCAGCTTTTTCTCATTTTTTGCTAGTTGCTCAGATTGCCTTGTTGGGAACCAGCATGTTGTATTGCAGTACTTTTCCAAATGGACTGTCCCACATTGTCAGAGCTGTAAGGTTTGACTGTTGTTGTTCTCACATGCCCAAACGAACCATACAAATGGAATAAATGTTTCAGAATGCATATTAGCTACTCCAAATGTGCACAATGTGAATTCATCCAAAACTAGTCCAGACCTGAGGCTGGTACCTGAGCATCCTCCCACACATCCAGAACTTCCACCTTAAAAAGTTGCAGTCAAAAGTTTGCATCTCCTGTATACATCTTGCTGCTCTTTCCAACCCCAATTGATTTACTGGCTCCATGGCCTTATCAGTGTTGTTCAGTTCTATTTCCCTGACCTGCTCATTTATATTTCTTTACAGCATACTGTATCGAGCCATCAGTGAAAAGGCGGATTAAGGTCAAGTGTATTTTTGACTTTGTCCAGTGTTGTGAGGTCAGATCTAATAACATCGCTGGAGGACAAAATCAACATTGAGTTTACAGAATTGAGGGTTATGACATGGCCAAGTCATTGTGTAGCCAAGAAGAGGAATGCTATATTGTGCAAAACAATGTTGAGCTCTGATTTCAGGAATTCTACACATTTGTTTCTAATCATCAAAAACAGAAACATTTTGCCATATCATCATAGTAGATTGTGTTAGACAGCAAACAAAACACAAAAATTCCCAAATGTGTTGTATTTAACAGTATTAAAATAAAAGTAACTGGCAGAAAAATGTCAAGTAAATTAGGAAAGAATACTGGACCTCATGTAAGTATGTGCAGCTAAATATTTCAGGCTGAGCAGAACACTGTACATATCTTTAGGGTTTAACAAATTATGAAATAAATTTACAAATATTAAAATTGTGCAGTTCTGGTGGCTCAGCTGCAGCAGTCAAACCATCAGTGCAGATACCCTGTTGTTTTTACAGTTATACACTGTTTTGTACTGTGAGAGACTTGTTGTAATGAGGAAGCATTTTCTGACAGTGACCAGTCACTGTCAGCATGTATTATTTTGAATAATACCAAAAACAAAGACATCAGATTCAATCATATCCATATTTTAGTGTCAGAACTGGCTGTTTTTTGTTGTTAGTGTATGAAAAGTGTCACTAGTCAGAGTATCTTTAAGTTCAAAAGCTGTATACAACTGACAGCCATTTTGTCCAGCCACTGTAAGTATATATTATACTGAACTGCAAGTTAAATGTTACTGTCTAGTCAAAAAATACAATTCTAGTAAAACTGCAGGCCCGTGGATAACGATGTCGGGCCACATGCTTCACCATAATTTCTCACGTCTCACAGATCTCTCAGCACAGTTTGGTGCGTGTGCTGACAAAAACTGTGTGAACTGTATGCAACAAGGCCCAGGCTGGAGGGGGAGAGAGAGGAAGACGGGGAGTGGGAAGTGAGAGAAAGATAGAGAACGGAGAGAAAACAGACACATCATAAGTCGATATTAAAGTTCACAGCAGAGGGAACAAGGGATGGAGACAAAGAAGTTGTGGTTGTTAATGTTTTTAGGTATTAACGTAGGTTGACCAGATTTGACTTTGGACATAGTGAAATAAAATTACATGTCTAAACAAAAACTTTTGTCCCAGTTCATAATCCAGAAAAAAAGATGCTATGGGTAATTTCTAATTATTAGCTTGTTGGTGAAGGTCATTTGGGGTCTGGATGTGTAACTGGACTCTCAGCACAAATATGCAAGAGGATAGAAAGCCTCTCTTTTCAGCCTGGCACACACACACTTGATATGTTCGAGGAATGTGGTTGGTCAGACTGGAAATAACTCCGGCTCATCTGTGTTTGTGGACAAACACACACACACACACACACACACACAAACGGGGGAGTGTTTAAGGTTTGTGGAGCCTCACCGCAGGCCCGGGCCAGGCATGTTTGGAGTGGTCGCTGCCTGTCAGCCATGCGTTCCTCATGCCGGGCTCAGCAAACAGACTTGAAGAGAGGGTGGACAGGGCCGGGCCGCTGCGACCACAGAGCCAGTCCTGCCCAGTCCTGTCGGCAGCAGATCTGCACTGCTTCCTCATAACAACCGTCCCCATGGCAACCTCTCTGTTGGCTCTGTTTTGAACACAAACTCACTCTGGCTGTCTGTTATTCCCCCGTCTGTCCATCTGTATATCTTGAATAAATGGTTAGACCTCCATGCTGTAACACACACACTGATGTACGTGCTCAACTCGATACAACAGCTTTTAACACGGGTTTATGTTTCTAAACATACAGTTCTGGCTCTCTTAACAAGAACAGCGTGACAGTAAATGTCTTTGCTGTTCTGAGTGGAAGGCCTTTGCATGTTTTTTGGATCTTGCTGGATTGTTAACTAGCTAACAATGCTTAAAGGCGGCCATTTGTATGGGTTAACTGAGCGGACTAATCAAATTACAACTCATAATGTTTTGGAGAGGAGACAGAGATACACACAGAGCCTTTACACACAGGTTGTGTTAAACTCTCCTGTTGTCTGTCATTTTGATGGACAGGGTTGTAGAAATTCTGCCATTGTAATTTTCATGTCCCTGAGATAAAATATTGTTTTTCACTAGCATCTAATTTTCAAAAAACTCCATCCCAACAATGCATTTGTGAAGGCATCAAGGGAAAAGAAGAACAGAGACACAGACTGTGCGGTCACTTTACATGTCAGCAACACCACATGAAGCAGATAAATGATTCCCCCCCGTACTAAGAGCCGAGGGCAATAGAAGCAGACCTGTGTTGACTCACATAATGATATTTCAGTTACTTTTCAAAATCCACATGAACCACTCCTCAGAACGGCATTAATTTGATTCACTGCCCAGCACCTAATTAAAAAGAAAATATGTCACTGTTGAAGCTTGTCCACCTGTTACGTTCTTTCCTATTACATAAGGGTGGGTGAGGAACACCAGTAGCAAAAATGCTGGGAGTTGAATTTTTTATTTGAACTAAATTATGACTGGTGTGTATGCTGCATGTGCAATTCATAAGAGCACACAGTTATACTATGAAAGTTGCCAAAAACTCAGTTTAAGTTAAAATGTAGTTTTTAAAATGGAGTCTAGCACTGTGCTCATTACTCATAAAACACACCAGGTCTACTTTACCACATCACTTCCAGTAAACAGTAAAACAGCATCACCAATATTAACCAAATGTTCTATGGTTCTAGCTTAGCAAAAAAAACCACAAAACACTTATTCTGCATGTGAGCTTTTTTGTAACCAGCACCAACAGTTTGAACCATGTGTTTATTGTCCAGAATAGCAGTAAGTTCTTAACAATGTTGCGTGACAATAAATTGCGGTAGATTGCCCTCAGTGCTCTAATTTGTCAAAATGACAAACGACCTTCATATTTTTCTGTTATTCTTAACAAAAAATATTACTCGACACATGTTGATCTTGTTATTAGAAAATGCCTCTCCAGACTCACACATACAGTGATTAAACCCAAATAAATATCTTTCCTGTCAGCCTGTTTTTCCTTCATATCAGATAACACCATTCCATAGCTGAGCTGCACATAATATATCTTCCAGTTAATCTTTCATTGCTCTCATCCCTTGCAAGACACAACTGCGGACTGTCTGTGGGCATTTTATTTGCCAGTGTGTGTGTATGTATGTGTGCAAACAGGTAGTGATTCTCTCAAATAAAGTAGCCTTCTTGCTGCAGCCAGCATGCCCTGTCAGATGTCCAGCCAATTGGATTTGAACCTCAGTCTGCTCTTATTGGTCTCAGCAGATCCTGCAGTAATTTTCTGTCCTTGCCTCAGCGCAAGCGAGAGTTAATCTGCCACTAGGCTGCTTAATACACACAAAGGGAAAACTCACAGTAACCTGCTTCCACAGTATGTTTCACCAGAGCAGCGGTTGAAATCTTTGCCAAAAAACCTTTTGGACTTCTATTGTTGTTTTCTTTGCTTTAACAAAAGAAAGATCATGTGATATATATCCCACAATTGGGTCTTATTTGTTTCGGAGTGGATATGGTGTTTTGTTATATATGTGAATCATCTGTAAGGATGAGCTGACAGGTCTGGGCTGTGCTGAAGCTTTTATCAGTGAGAAGGTGTGTGATGAGCAGTCAGATCCACGTTCAGACAGCCTGGCAGAGAAAGACAGCTGCTGTGTCTTTGGACAAGATCCTCTTCCCTGTGGGTCGATACTGTCTGCGTCTCTGACTCTGTCCAAGGTCCCCTGCAAAGACAGACACACACACGCTCGCATACCGACACTTAGAGGTCTATTTATGAGTGGAGGAGTGTGAGGTGGGCAGTCGTGAGACGCTGATGTGGTGTTTGAAGTTGGTTTTGTCGTCAGCCTCCCTCTCACATTCCTCCTGTTTTAAGTCCACCACTAAATGTGAAACAAAAATAAATAACTAAAAATGAAATGTATTGTGTTTTTTGCTGACTGCAGGTGTATACTTATACTTGCGCATCAGTGTATGAGTTTATAGATGAGTAAGTCAAATGCAAAGGTCTCAGTAGACAACCTAAAAGGTCATGTGTCAGCATTTTTATCTCATTTTCCAGGGTAGTAAGCAAGTAGGCAGGAGGCCCTGTCTGTTGTTTTCTATGTGAGCACACAGTCACACAGATTCTCAACTGATCATGAGGTTTAACAAATCCAACCAGAAGCTTCCACTGCCAAGAACAGGAAGGATCACAAGGGTTACTTCAGCATTCCAGGGTGTCTCTTTACGGCAGGAAATGGCCTCAGAGACATGAGCCAGCGTTTCTTGTTAGAGTGCACACACTCACCTTTCATAACAGCGTGCCACTCTGTGAAGCTGGCCCCGGCTCTGCACACTCGCAGGGCTAACATGCAAGCGGCAGCACTTTTAGGGGGCAAAATGGTCTGATTACACCCCCAAGGCAGGAGCGGTGTTCCTGTCGCCCTCTTGTTTTTCTGACGGCTGCTTTGCTAAGGCAGCGTGTCACAGTCTGAGCATCCTGGGTGATGAAAGCCAAGGGTAGATTAGATACCACGGGTCAGCCGGAGTTCTGCTTGTCAGTGAGCAGAATGTTGTTTTCCAGCTTGTTTTTCAGCATGTTAACATTCTTCCTCCAATATTCATGTGTGCCTGCAGCTGCTGTTCCCCATAGCTGATTCATGGAGCCTATGACTCCCATTTCCAGAAAATTCAACCCCCTTTAAACAAACAGCTGAGCATTTGATCCAGACCCAATAAAGCATGTTATCCAGGCAGGATGCAAAACAGGTTAAATTCTGAAGGTGTTCAGGAGAAAAAAAAAAAGGTCTTAATCACAGTTAATACATTTGATTTATTTTGAACGCAAGCTTATATTATGTAATGTTAGTTGTACCTGAATCACAAGTAAATTCCATTAATCCTGGGAGTTGCCAAGCTGTTTTCTTCCATTGCTGTGGCCCAGTGATTTAAGGTTATTTTGTCATGTAGGTGCCTGCCCTGTTGTCCTCTCAGTCCAGGCTCTTTGTCCTCTCAGCCTTGGCTCTTATTTTTAGATGGCAAGCCTACCGGCTGAATGTGGCTCCACCTTTGCTTCCCTATGGAATACAGCAGGTTGTTGTTTTCCTAGTCACACATGGACAGGGACATAGAGCAGGAAGCTGAAGCAATGTGTTAAGGCTGTTGTAGTGAGGATGATGATGAAGGCTTGCTATTTCTGAGCAGCCAAACATGTTGCTACAACGTGGTGGGTTTAGTATTTTTTTTGGCATTTGGTGTGCAAGAAGTGCGCCAATAAAGGAACTTCTGGCGGCGGAACAATAATAACAGCCCTGCCACAAAGAAGGGTCGGGGCAGGTTAGAGCACAGGAGGATATGTTGAGGCCAAAGAGACTTGGTGTGTGTGTGTTGTCTTGTATGTGTGTGTCCAAAAAGCAAGATGAGCTGTTATTCTCAGTCTAACTAACTGTATCTAGTTTGCAGTGTCAAACTGGACATAATATTACAGTTGAAAAAGGAAGTGAATGTAAACAAAGAAGTGCAATGTCATTATCAGGACCCTCTAGGGAAACAGAGTGCCTGGGATTCCCCTAACTTTCCCTTCAGTTATACAAAACAGTTTGCCTCCTTTACAGTGATAACTGCTCTTAAATAGTGCTGACAACTTCCTTTTGAGATATTCCTGTATGTTTATTGCTGCTGTAATATTGTTAGTTTGTATGTACCCAGTTTTCAGTGCTTAGTGTAAACCATGGTAAAGAGATAAATAACGTGACAGCTCTTTAAAAGTTAGGCCAAAACATCTCAGTTGCCCCCTGGTGTCTGGATGCAGTATAGATCATCCCACCTCCTTCATTTTAGCAGATAGGGCAAGGTCCAAACTAAAAACTAAATTTCAAAGTGTTAGTTTTTTTTCACAAGTCTGGTTTTAGTTAGCTATTTGATGCTTAAAATACTGGGGTGCAGTGTCATGGGCAGGATCTTGTTGAGGTAAGACTAAGATGGCAGCACCCATCAGGGATATTTTGGCTTCATTTTTTGTACATTAGGAGGAAGTAGAGACATGTTGTCCATTTTTTTTACCCTCAGTGGCATTGCATGGTTTTTCCACTACAGGAGTATTGGAGTTTGTCAGACAAAAACCTCTTTATAGCCTCACTATTTTACAGTGAAAGCTTTTAGCCATACTGGAACAAAGCCATTATATAAGGCAAAAAGACACAAATTTCTCCACTGAAGATTGTCTCAGTAAAACAGTGTAGTGAAACTACAAGCTGTATAAATGCTCTTTAATCCTCCGAGTACACTATAACCCACAGGTGGAAGTGGGTTAATTTCACAACATGACAGCTTAAAAGAAATTTTGTGACGAATAATATAAATAGGTGATTAATCTGCTGATTTTTTTCTCAGTTAAAAAATACAAAAATCTGAATATATAACATGCCAGAGAATGGTAAAATAAAAATAAATTCTGTAGACTGCTTGTTTTGTTAGCCAAGAGTCCAAATCCCAAAGAGATTCAAGTTACTATCATAAGCAGACCAAGAAAACAAGCTAGAGTTTAAATAAGAGAAGGTGGAAAAGGTGAATCTGTAGTATTATTGCTTAGGAAAGGCAACAATTCACTGATTAATAAAATTGATTATTTTGGATTAACTGCCTAATCTTTTCAGCTCTACTTCTAACAGCTTGTATTAGACTTGTGTGAATTTGTTCAGAGTCCAAGTTGTCATTAATCCAAAGTTCTAAAACCCCAAAGACATTAAGTTTACGATTAGAGAATGAAACTTCAGAAAATGAGACTTAAACAGCAAATGTTTGCCATTTTTGTTTGACAGATGCACCAAGTTTTTTCCTGTGGGGAAACTTAACCCTGAGAAATGTAAAACACTGGAAATATTTTATTCAATCTGCTCTCTTTCTCTATTGTTATATTTATGTGTTTTCATACCATATATATTTCATTAGTTAATTATTTACTTTTCCTCCTCATTCTCAGATGTGCACCCCTGCCAACACACCAGCGACACCCCCCAACTTCCCGGACGCGCTGACCATGTTCTCCAGGCTGAAGGCGTCTGAGAGTTTCAACAGTGGCAGCAGTGGCAGTCCAATGGCTGCCTCCATGGCCACCTCACCACCGCCTCCCCAGGTTGGCGGCTGGGGAGTCTCACCGAACGTACCTAATGTGCCGCAACCTCCACAGGGACTTTGGACTCAGGGGCAACCCCCCATGCAGCCCTGCCCTGCCTGGCCCACGGGCGTGAACGCCCATGCAGGGGCCGAGCAGAAGGCTAGTGTAGCGATGGAGGCTGAGAGATGAAGGGCAGCACGGGACTGAAAAAGCCCCCCTTCCACCCAGGAGGAGGGAAGGAAACAGGGAGGAGGGGTAAAAGTGGGGAGGGTGGGAGGTGATAAAGGGTAGAAATGGGTTTTGGTCATTTTTTTCCAAAAAAGGATGTGGAAAGAGACAGAAACTACGCAAACCAAGAAAAACTCAACGTGGACAATTAAAGAAGAGGAGAAAAACCAATGCAAATATCAATACAAAAATAGAAAGAAAAAAATATACGCACACACATAGTAATAAGAGAGCCACTGAAATCTTTGTTAGTTTTTCCTAAGTAAATGCATAGATAAGAGAAATATTATTGAACTAAAAAAAAAAAAAAAGCAACAGAAATTTTTAAAAAATATTGTCACGCCCAAGGATTCTATGTGATGTTCAAGGACATTCAAGGCAGCAAACTTAATTTTCAGTTCTTCATTTTTTTTCCCTCCATCGTTTCAGCCAGTGTTTTTTTTGCCACTGGTGTTCTGTGTTTCTGCAACTGTCTGTGCTGCATGAGGAGAGAGGGACTTGCAATGCAGTGTTTGAGATTGACTCAAAAATCAACGCGCACTTGAGTGTGAGTGTGTACGCATGTGAGCTGGTGATCAGTTTGTAATCAAAAATGTATACACACACACACACACACACGCATACACACACATTGACACAAATACACATTAGCGTTTAGAGGAAACACCTCCATACTGTCATCCCCCATCCTCAAAGGTGGGGCTTTCTTACCTCACCTGGTGGTCACCTGACTTCTTTCAGCCAATCAGGGATTCTTCTTAAACTAACCGTTGCCGCCGCCGCCGCAGGACGTTTTTAAAGGTTTTTTCTTAAAGGCAGCAGCCACTCTGGTTTATGCTAACTGATCCTTGCTGCAATGGCTTTTCCTGACAGTTTTAAACCTGGACTCAGACTACAACTTTCCATTGTATACTTTTTCTGGAGATTTGGGTTAATACAAGAAAAATGAGAAATCATGGTTTAATATAATATCGTTTATAAAAGCTAATTGTTCTGTTTTTGTTGAGAGGTTAAGGGAGGTGGCTTTAAAAATGGGTGGGACTTAAGATTTTTTTTTTGTTTGTTTTTTGTTTTGAAAGAGTGAATCAAACGCAGCTAAAATGGCTACAGATGACAAAAAAACAACACGACTACTCCATCTTTGTAAACAGAATTGCCACTTTGCATGATGTGTTCATAACGTGTAACATCTTTTGTAGCAAACATACATGAGGTCGAGACATGTTAATGGAGGGGTATTGCGTTAAAGATGAGGGTGGGGTTGTGGGTCTCATTCCCAAAGCTAATAGAAATGCAATAGATGAGTGTTTTCTGCAGGGCTAGAGTTGAAAAGTAGTGACTCAGTATCAAGGCAGAAATTGACAAAACATCTGGTTGGTTTTGAGAAACAAAGAGAAGAAAAAGGGTGTGGGGTAGCTTTGGGAAGCCCACCACAGGCTATTCGGGGACACTACAGACTACTTTCAGATATACAGTATATATTTACCCTCATACTGTACCACAGAGGGGTTTTTACAACATTGAGGTCTCTAGTTTTCGACCGGTCCCTGGTCCATTGATACTGCTGAGGGACAGTTCAGGGATGACCCTGACATACGGCAATATTTTAAATGCAGGGTCTGCCCCTTTTTTTATTTTGTGTTGTTTGGTTTATTATTTCATTTGATAAGAGAAGAGAGAGTAAGAAGAGATATTTTGAATAGCTGAGGGGTTTTTTTAAAGATAAAAAGATAATTTGGGAAATAATGGATATATTAAGAAATAAATAAGCAACTTCCTTTTTTATCATTTAGACTAAACTAATGTTTGAGTTCAACCTTTCCATGCTTCATACTTTATTTGGTTAAATCAGAGCGTTTCTGGGTGGGCCTGTTCCTAAATGGTTTCTCATGTATGTTTCCCCACTTGTATGACTGTATGAGACCATTCCCACAATATTTGTGGACTACCTGATAATTAACTTATCATTTTTGTGAACCTAAATAAATATTGTATGTCAACCTAAACAGCACTACAGTGTTTGAATATTGGCTTTGCAGTTGATGGCATATGAGGTTTTGCAAAGGGGTCTAAATGAATTGTCATTTGGGCTCCTGATCTGGGCATATAGTTGTTTGTGTGTGTGTGAGAGTGAGTGTGTGAACTAGAGACACCAGAGCAGTGTGTTAAATAATGATAGCGCGAAGATGGATGCAGCATAATCTCACACTTGGCTACCTCTCAGCCAGGCGAATTTAATACAGTCACCGAGCCAGACCACAAAGTCACAGACCTCTCTGTCTTTTTCTGCTGTCTCTGTGTGTGTACATCTGAGAGCTAAGAAAATCTGTCTGATGTTCTGGAGCACGAAGGGCCGAAGATGAAAGCCAAAAAAGCAGGAGAAGAGAGCGAGAAAGCTTTTGAAAGAGGGACTTCAGCTCTGCGGCCAATCGCCAGCTCTCGCCTTCCCGAATCCACCGCCCTTTAGATGTAAACACAAACACCAGCTGTCCACACACAGGCCATTGCCATACATAAACACACATACCACACATGGCAGTGGTGTGGTGTGGTGGTGGTTTGGTGTGGTGGTGGTGGTGGTGGTGGTGGTGGTGATGGCATAGGAGGGGTCACACAGTTCTCCATGTCCTCAGCTCACCTCTTCACTACTTCCCTTCTCTGCAGGAAATAAAAGAGATTGCTGATTGTGTGTGCCACTGTGCCAGTACTGGAGCTGCCGTGAGTGTGTCAGCAAAGTAGGGTGAATGCCAACAACTTGGCATTGGGAACCACGGTGCATCAGAGCATGTGGGATCAGCAATCACAATTAACACAGGGTTTTTACCAGCAGCAACCAAACACAAACCAGTATGATATGGAGGCAGTAAAATGGATTCCTGAGGCCACCAATTGCTTTGTTCCAGCCTGTGTTCATTTATCATCATAAGCTCAGTGCAAAGAGCACATTAAATGGACAATTTAAGTGATTTGTGTTTTATTTTGGTGATGTCCTTAGCCCATGATTTTGTGGTTATTGCATTATTGTGCTTAGTCAAAGCTTTCCTTCCATTTACTGTGAGCCAACTTCTGATATCAGCAAAACACAAATCACTTGGAAAAAGCTTCCACATCAGATATCTATTCATCCATTTACAGGCTTTTTAATTCATCAGTTTGCGTAACAGAAACCACATGTTTAACAAAGATAACAAAATGCAGCATTCATCATTAACATGCAAGTTGTCTTGCATGAGCACACTGGTGGAGAGTGATTCTGCTGTTCAGTTTATCTGCCCTTTAGAAAAGAAAACAGGACGTTGTTTTCTAGGTCACTGGATGGTGTGGACACAACACAGCCTCACAGATGGCACACCATCAGTACACCTGTCTCACTTCATGTGTAAACATGGCTGTATTAGCTTGCTATACTGTAGGACACTTGTTGTCGATTGTTTGAGCTTAATTTTTATGTTAGCTTCTGTAAACAAAGGAGACTACACACAAGAAGATTTCCAGCCTTACTTGACCCTTTACTTCCAATTAATTTTTAACTACCGTATCAGATCTTATCAAATCAGATAAAGTGCTCCACTGCACAAATAATATGGAAAATGAGAAGGTAACCATGTAGACGCTAGAGTTATAGACAACTAGCACCTCTATGGAGTAATATTTTCATTAGAAGCAGCTGTGGGACACTAGAAGTAACACACATGAATAAAAAAGTTTGTTTTCTTTTTAAGGAACAAGCACTTTTCATGTTCCTTATTTAAAATGATACTTCTACTGTTAACTTGAAGATATCTTTAAGCCAGGAATCTACTTTTTACTTGATTCAATTGCATTTGCCAAAAATCTTTGCTGCACCACTTGTCTTTTGACCACAATACAATGGTGATGGAGCAAAGCCCAGAACACAAGGCAGCATCCAGCCACAATCCCGGTCCACATCTGGCCAAACTCTTTATAATAAAACCTTAAAAAGGAAACAGTTACATGATGAAGTGAGTGAGATCTTTACTTTTGGAATCTCATCGTCTGAAATCCACAAACACTTTGGAGTGAGTCGCACTCTCTTTGAGTGAAAATGCAGTTAGCAAGCTAATGTTAGCTATATCAATTTTCCATGTGTACTGTTAATGTTTGCGGTTGTCATAATGGCATTACCTTATCTTGAAGCTAAAGAGGTTTTGTCGGGCTTTTATGTAATGAATTAATGTAAAAAAAAAAAAGCAGCTTGTGCTTTGACTAATTTATAAACCAGATACTTTTGTATTTTTTCAAAAAGTGATTTATACTTTTCCTTGAGTATAAGTTATCAGTACTACACTCACCACTGATAAGTGTTATCATTATGTTACCATTATTATTATTATGTTTGAATACAGTGCGAGGACACACACAGGTGACGCAAATCACATCTTGCCAAGCTATTCACTGTACTCCAGTGATTAACAGTTGATGACAGATATATAAAAGACAGCTAGCAGGCAAACATGGATACTAACAATGCAGTATTTGAAATATTTCAAAGACCATGTTGATTTGAGGAACACTTAACTGAAAAAGACCTTTTTTCTGGTGACAGTGCATCTTTAAATTTTAAGAACTGCTGCAGAGCTTTAGTTGGACAATCTTTTTTACCTTTTCTGAATCATGTTACAAAGAACCTTCATCGGCTCTCTTTTGTAGCATGATGAATATGCAGACTACTGTCGCTTTTAGGTGCCAGTTAGGCTTGACCTTGAATCAACAGCAAGTAAAATTTTAACTTGGACAAATACTTTTGCCTAACAATCAGTTTTTTTTTTATTACAAATATCTATATTCACATGTTAAGGGTCAAGGTTTTTCTTGTTAAAATGCTGAGGCTTTCAAGTTGGATATCCACTTTAAAAGTAGGCTGAATATAGAAAGAAACCCAGTATAATGTTTTAGCTTTAAGAAAAGCAGATGGAAAAGGAAGAGTAAATATAACTTTTTTCGCAGAGGCTATGGAGACCAGAAGCTACCTTAAAAAGGGCCAGTGAACATCATGTACAATGTACTGTAGAAGTCATTATGGCTTACAAGTATAAAGAAAGTCCCTGTTCGTACCTTACTTTCATTGCTTAAAACAAGGCTTGCAATGAATGTCATCATCATGGGGTAACACAGTGTTTGACCAGAGCTGTAGAAATGGACAGGATGCTTGTGTGGTAGTCAGGCAGGTGAAGGACAGAGGACACCGCGCACTGTGTGCAGGTGGGCAGGGGAGCAGAACGGACAGAGTGACATTGGGTGCGTTTGTAACCTAGCACCTCAACTTCCACTGTTCTCTCCACAGGTGGAGGCTCCAGCTCTGCACTGGACAAGCTGCAGCTAGCAGCAGGGAGTGGGAGATAGGTAACACACACACACACATACACGTATTGTGCATAAATACACAAAAGCGTCTGGCAGACATTATGTGGCGAGAGAGTATGACTCAGACTGAGAAAAAAGTTGAGGAATGAAACAAAAGCGATACATAATGACAGGGTGTGCAGTACCAAGGCAACTGAATAAAGCTTTCATACCCTAGAAAAACATATTTACCTGAAATTCATCAGCCTTTGTTTCCAAGGTGATTTTGTCTTTTAAAAAGAAGCTAAAACAACAGAAACCTAGACTGTAGAAATTTATAAAACTGGCCTTTACTTGCCAGTCAAAGGGTTTCTGGACATGACTGAGGGGACTAACTGGCAGAAATGAGCCACCATGTTTCTTGGTGATGCCCCATACATCACACAATCTGTCTCAAGCTTTGTGTTTTCTGTCCTTGGAGTTTTGTTTATTTTCTCTGTGACAAACTGTGACATTATTGAAGTTATTGTGTAAGATTATTATTTTCTTCACACATGTAATTGTTCATTACATTTTTCTTGGGTTCAACAGACAACATTCACAACATGACACTGAATAAAGTTAAATCAGAGGAAGACATCTAAATTCGGCCTGGAATTCTCAAACTCAGTGTTTGTGTTGAATTAGAAATGCAATGATATGTACAATCTGATACAGGCCATTGCCTTAACACAATACATGTAGTATTTAAATAGCGAATGAAATAGCAAATTTTGCCCTCTCTGTAGAAGATGCTCATCTAAATTAAGTAAATATCCACATTAAACCTAATATTTCAATTTTTAGGGACTGAAAGAAAACTTTAACTTTAAGTCGTGCTAAGGCTAATGGAGCAGAAGCTAGCTTAAAAGAGTAAAAGACCTCTAGTTATCCCGCTTTAACTTTTTGGCTTTACCTCATGTGCTTTTGTTTTCCAATACTTTTGAAAAAAAAATCCCTTCAAGTTCACAGTTAGCATTTAGTTGATGAAATTAATGGAGCAGCTACAGAGCCAGACATTTCCTTCTGAAGGTATGAACAAAACTGAGCTAAAAGGAGAGAGATTATTAGACTTTGTAAGCTGGCCTTAAGCACAACTGCAAATGAATGCTTACCTTTCTCCATATCTAATGTGTAAATACTTATTTTGATAACATTCCCCATATCAGCTTCACAAGGTGATAAAATGTCGGTGTTGTGCTTACAATTATCTGTCCTCAAAATGCCTCAAATCAGTTTATGCAACCTAGTGATTTTCACTGGGAGAGCAGGACTCTATTTTGTTTTATCGCACAAGCTTGCACATTTCCTCTGAAATTAACTCCAGTGGAACACAATAAAAAAGAAATCAGTAGAGCTTGCCAGTCAGTCAGGACGGGTGATGTTGTTTGTTTACAGTAATTATATCAATGTCTCAAAATAATATGGCAGTGATTCACTGATGTTAAACACTGCCGCGATTGCGTTTTTAATATCAGTGGTTTCAACCAGTGCTGGCGTCGCCAGCTCTGTGTGTGTGTGTGTGTGTGTTTGTGAATGTGTGTATGACCGCAGTGAACCTGTAACAATGGCTGTGTGCCATTCCAGCCACTCTGTGGCCGAGATCCTGAGTTGGACACAAAGCCGGCTTTATCTTTGCTCTCACTGTTGTATCAGTGCTGCCTGGCTGGACGCATTAGCACCAAACTTAGCAGCCACACACACACATGCACACACACTAGTACTAAAAGAATAAATTAGACTCTGAGTGTAAGCAGGGGAAGTTGTGTGTGTGTGTGTGTGTGATAATTTAGAGACCACTGACCATCAGGGGAAGTGACAGAGGCAGACACATGCTGTTTCTGTTCCCACATCACGTGGGCTGTTGGGTAGAAAGTCATATAAGTGACATGATGTCTGATCTGTCTGTGCACACCACTTGTATGTTCACTGAGCGTACAAGGTATGTATAAGGCTTGAACAGGTCGGACTGGCTATAAACAGTATGCAACGAAATGTTCTTTTCCGTTTCTTTCTTTCTTTTCACTTTTGTCTGTGTCTCAACATCAACCCCCTCCTCCCTCTTCCTTCTTTGTGCATGGCACAGACACTCCTCCATGCACATGATCTCTCTCTCGCACTCTTTCTTTTTGTCTGTGTCTAACTCAGACGCAGAGCTTGGAATGTGCAGAAAGACTTTTTAAAAGATACCAAAGAGAAAGGAGCCATAAAACATGTTTACAGGTGAATTAGCAGGTTGTTACGCTGCAGGACGTTGCAGCCACAGACGCTGGCACAGGAGCAGTGAATGTGGCTGTTAACTCTTAGTGCCACAAATCTATCAGTTAGTCTCTAAGCAATTCAAAATTTATGCTCAGTAAAGCTTCAGAGTTAATCATCAGCTGCTTATACTTTAATGCCCCTCTCTTACCTCCAGTTTAATTTTTGTGACCTGGTACGAGCTAACCGCTGTCTGCTTTATATCAAACAGGATTTTCTCTTACAATCCTGCCTCGTAGCTTTGCACTATTGTCTTGACTGTGCGGCGGCTCTGTGGTGACAGCAGGGGTTCGATTAGATTAGATGAAACATTAATGATCCCTGTGGGGAATCAGGCCATAGCAGCAACAAAGCACCGACAGTATACATCAAAGAAAAAAAGGTGCAAATAAGAAAACAGCTTAAGGGGTGTGTGCGAACATGCAGCAAACAGTTCAACAACACTTAGATGTATAAATATATGCAAATCAATGCATAAATTAGCGGTAATACAATGAGTTCAAGCAGACTGTTATAAAGGAAAGCCTTAATTATTTGTAAAATTAGGGCTTCAACCAACCATTATTTTCTTTAACAATAATCAGTTAATCAATTAACTGTTTAGTAAATAATATAAATAAATAAATAAATAAATAAATAAATAAATAAATAAAATGCCAGAAAAAAAAGTTCATCACAATTTTCACAGCCTTTTTCATTCAGTTTCACTTACAAATAAAAGCAGCTCCTGGAGCTCGCAAATGTTTGGCATTTTTGCCACACACTTGCCACTTTAAAATCTTTTATGATGTACAAATCTTTATTTTACATTGTGATCATTTTCAGGATATTCTGTAAATGCATATTCATGCTGAAGCTCTGTGATGCTGATATTTATTCTTAAGCCAAAACTTTTTTGGCTCCTGTATTCAAATGCATGGAAATTTTCTCAGTGTCTTAATTTTCCCAAATGCCTGTACTCAGATATTTAAGTGCTTATGCTAAATGCTAGCGTTATGGTTGGCAAGTATAATGTTTTGCATGACCTCTGTCATTGATTAGTGTGCAAGCATTGCTAACATTTTCTTAGGGGTGATGGGAGTTCTGTTTGCAAGTGTTTGGTCATAAAAGTATTGGAAAAAAATAAATTTTGACCACATGATGGTGCCAGATGAAATGCCAGAAGACCACTTAAGTTTTTACCGTTTAATCCTTAGAAACATATGAGTGTTTGTACCAAATGTCTGGCCAATCCGTCCAAATGTTTTTGAGACATAAAACTAAAAGGCACAAATGTCAACGTCCAACCAA
>JAPZDY010000014.1:18880900-18898424 GCA_029783645.1 Ctenochaetus hawaiiensis | reverse complement strand
CTGCAAACCTCAGACACATGCAATACCAACATTTTATTCTGGCATCTGGGCTTCAATTTTATGTTGTGACAATGCTGTGGTTAAGGTCTGGTTAGGCTTCAGCACAAAACCGCTTGGTTAGGGTTAGGAAAAGATCATGTTTTGGCTTAAAATACCCAGTTTTGTTGTCATGATGGAAATTCCAGCTCTTTTTAGTAAGCCAGATCATTTGTCTAAGCTCAGCACCGAGAACCATCTCTCTCTCTCGGCTCTCAACAGCTCTTTATTTTGTACCTCCTCTGGCTTTCAGACAAATGTTGCAACATTTTGACCAAAGATTGGTTTGTGTGAATGTATCAATTGTATTCATTGTAATTATAATGTACCTTGTAACTTTCAGACAACCATACTCTTACATAATACTTGGTAAACAACTTAAATGTAAAAATATGAAACAATATTACACATGTGTATTTAACTTTTTACTTATATTAAACTATAGGTTATAAATTGGCAACTATAATAACATATAAAGGTATTACAATGTTTGGGTCTTAAATTTAATAGCTCTAGATTGTAATGAGTAAGTACAATACTATACAGGTCATTTACATATAATGTGAATTATGACACTGTATATTGTTAAAAAAAATTGATGTGATAATATATGATATAAAACTTTTACATAGCTGTTGTTTGCAAAACTTTTTATTTTGGTTACTGAGCTACAACCTTATGGTGTTGCAACAAAAGTGAGAAGTTCATGGAAGTCACAAGGATCCATCACTTGGGAACATGAATAAAATGTTGTGCCAATTCCTAAATTTTCAGATAAATGAGAGCAGCCAACAAATATCATACTAGTCCTTATCCTTAAGACTGACATTAATATTGGAGGAGTCTGTCTCAGCCCTCAGTTATAGTCTTGTTCAGTGTAGGTGCAGTCAAACCATACCAGTGACCCGCACAAGTTCTAGTACTGATATGTCTTGTTTAACGCTATCTGGAGGCGATCATGTGAACAAAAGTGAGTGCAGATGTGTTGACAAGTCAATCCACCTGAGAAAAATGAGTCTGCACCCTGCGGGGAGGCATGCTGTGGTAACACACCAGGGAGCTCTTGTGATTTGTCACTCTGATTTATCTTTTCTATTCAGCTTTCAAGGCATAACAATGAGGTGCTGTGTGGTTTTAATCTCTGTATTTTACTGCTGAATGATGCTGCACGGAGATTTTTAAGGGAAGCTCTGTTACATAACCCTCTTGTTGCAACAGATGATTTACAGCAGCGATATGTGTGTGAACATAACTTGTGTGCAGATAGGCGTCTGCAGGGAATGTGATGTAGTGTGTCTAATGCAGAACCGGATCCATCCTCGCTCGCCTGTCGCTGCGGCCACAGACATCGTTTTTCATATAAGACCTGCATGCTGGCAGCGAGCCTGACATTCTCCCTCCTCCTGTTTTCTAGCTCTTCTCCTCCTCCTCTTTTCGCCTCCTCTGCCCCTCTCTTTATGTTTCTCTCCTCTCACACTTACTTGTTCCCTTTCACAAACACACTTCTACTCCCTCTACTTGCCTGTGATCACCCTGAGTGGTGCAGTGATCTCGCCTGCCTGCCCTACCCAGCAAAAAAAAAAAAAAACAGTTTAATGACATCATTGCTGCCATTCATGTTCAGCCAACATGTATGAAACCATGAGTGGAAACAACTGCTGTGAGTGTGAGAGTGTTTGTGTATTCAAATTCTCCCCCTATTAGTCAGTATGAGAGTCCAGCTGCAAGCTGCTGCATGGGAAGTGACTCTAACAATGGTTTTGTTCAGACATGAGAAGGGGAACATCCACACACACTCATTCAGCCACAGTGTCATGTCACAATTGTGATTATTATGATGACATTTATTACTCACTCTGTTATCTGTATCTGATGCTAATTTAAAGTCTAAACACAAGTCCACAACTCAAAACTGATTTGCTACTGCAACAGAAATGACTGTGAATTTGTCTTTGTGAAGATCGCAATTTGATTACATTACTCAAATTTGCCAAGACAATGTGAAACCACACATCAGATATAGAAACAAAAATTTAAAACTATTTGAATAGCGTAACAAGAAAAAGATTTAGAAACAAAGACAAAGATTAGGCAGACATTAAAGTAAAGCACACACACACAAGCACACACACTCACACACTCTAATCCGTGCATGACACCACCCTCAGAGCAACTGTATGTCATCATCAGTGAGACGTCCTGTGGGAGGGAGTGACCCAGTACAACATGCTGCCTAATGGACACAGCGGACAGAAAAGTGTGTTAAAATCATCTGTCTCCATGATACCAAAACAGTACAGCGTGTAAACAAGGACTGACCTATATCACTGAGCTATTACAGTATTATTTTAGTTAAAGATTAAGTTGTTTGGTAGACTCCATCTGTGTATTGGTTATGTAACAGTCCACTGTTATGGCTGGGAAGGGCGCTGTTTCAACACTGTGAAAAGTGTTTCAATATGTTACAGCGCAATGTTTCTAACATCAGTGTTGGGTCATTTACTTATCATTAGGACATTTTTTGTTGAACTGAAGTTTCCCGTTTATAAGCTTATAAGTACTGCATTTACATGCAAGTCCTGACAATATGCCTTTCAGTAGATCTTTCTATTGATTTAAAGTCAGCTAAGCTTAATAAACAAGTTGTTAGCATTTACATATACATTTACACATAGGACAGCAGACAAGTAGTAGACAGTTACCTTTGAACATTAGCAGCAGACATGGAGCAACATTAGCATTCGTTTGAAGACATGTCACTGTTTTGTCAAAACACAAAAAAACAATAAAAATGTGCATATTGTGTCTAACAATTAATAAAAAAGCACATGTTAAAAAGTTACCCTGTTATTGTAAGTTTTAATTATTAAAAAGTTTTCATTGGTGTTATGGAGATATTAGCTTATTTAGCAAAAATTAATCAGTGTTGAACCTACTTTAGGGCAGCACACCAAGCCATGAACATGTAAGCTATAAACCAACGAATGACATATTTAGCTATATCACAAAGATAATGTGCTCAGTATGTTAGCAAATGGTTGCCTGTTTACATTACAACATTAGCATTCATTTGGGATTGTGTGTCTGACCACTCATTGAAGATAACCAATATATTTACTCTCCTCAGGCTTTGTTATCATTACCACCAATTCTTGAGAAAACAATCTGGCCTCATAGCTGCTAACACCTACACTGCTGTCACTAGCATGTTCCTAACATTTTCAGCCGTTTAGCTAGTTGAGTGCCGGTAAGGGAGCTAACAGCAGTCTCATCAGATGATAAAATGCCTTGTATAGCTGGTTCTCTGTGATTAAAAAGAGACTTCTCTCATATATTATCATTCCATCTCTTATTAATATAAAAAAGGTGATGAGAGCACCAATAACTTATGCTGTTCAGTGTTTTGAGATATAACCTAGTTTCTCCTGTATTTTTCTGTCTTTGGTTGTACTGATCTTCTCTCTGCACATTTTAAAAAGTATTTTTTAATATGCACTTTGATTAAAAATGAAATGTGTTTTATGTATTTTCACATGTGTCACATAGCATATCAAAAATTGGGTTGCTTATTATCTAATTAGTTAGGTTAGCTAACTTAGGTATCAGTTCAGTTGGCTAAAGTTAAAAAAAAACTAAAACTGTCTTTAGCTCTGCTTATGCTAACCTAAAGGGGTGTGTGTGTGGGTTTTGTGTGGGTTTTTCTGTGGGCATCCCATATTGGGTTACCCACAGTAAACCCTAACCCTCATAGTCAAAACTGCTGTTGGCCTGTATGGGCAAAATGGCCGCAGGCATACCCGTAGCTTTTTATACTGTCTAAAAAGCTAGCCCGCTTTCAGCCCACTTTCGTTGCCTGCTCTAAGCCCACTCTTCCTGACAGTCTAAAAAGCTAGCCCACTCTCCCCCTGCAGGTCCCGCATGGCTAAAACCCCTGTGAGCCCTGCAAGGGCAAACTCAATGCATGCCTGTGTGGGACTTGCGGCAGGCTATGGTACAACACTACTAATAATGCATGGGCAAACCTGCTGAGGGCCCTGCATGGGCAACCCAAAAGATGCCCATGTGGGATTAGTGTGGATATGCCCCGACCCACTCACAGTAAACTTGGCTAAGATGGCACTTCAGTCTACAGACTGCCCCACATGGGAGAAACAGCTGCCTGTTTGATGGCCTTAGCTTGTTTAAATAACTTATGCTAACCAGGAATTTACCACATCAGACACTGTTGGCCACAACATTGTCTTTATCATAAATTTTAGATGCATGAGCCAGATGAAATCCTGCCACAAGGCTGCTTGCCTGATGCTGCTTCTCCCTGTTCCTGTCTGCTCCAAACCAGTATGGTTTGAAAAAAGACAAAAGCAATTCACATGCAACAGTAAACTGGGATTATTGACTCCTACATCCGCTTTACATGATTGCACTGTATAGGTTTTCATAATATGTGCAAATGTCCAATAGACAGTGCTTGCTATGTGCTTATGGGATTAGAAAAAGAATAGAAAAAAGTCCCACAGACTTTAGGATAATGGGCCTATAATGAGGAGTTTTAGAGTAAGGAAAAGCAAGTGCAGTAAATTTAATAACTAATAAATTGGGGGTCTGTTGTGGAGGGTTGAGGAGGATAGGTTGGTTCAGGGCCCCAAAACTCTTAAATTGGCCCCATCATTAGTACTTCAATCACATACTTTAAATTGTTCCACGTCAAGAAGGAAGCACGGTCCAAGTGTTTATCATTTACTTGATAACAGTGACACCATTGTCCGATGATACATGAGAACTTTTTGTTGCTGAATAATAATGAAGTTTTTTAACCATCAATGTGCATCCTTCCTTGGGTGACTAATACCCTGACAGGTGGTGCACACACATGCTTCACTGTTATTTGATCTATGCACCTCACAGCACACACACTCACACACACACATTGAAACACACATGCACGTACTTGAACAAGTAGATGAGTGATTTGGTTTCTGAGTATATGTGTGTTTAAGTGTGTAATGTGGCATAATGCAGTAGAAGTGAGTGTTCACACTGGCAGGAGAGAAAGGAAGAAAAACATGAGGCTTGTGTAAAGCTTCTTTGTATTTCATCTCAGTACGCACACTGAGAGATGAATGAGAGAATAGATGGACGGGTGGATGAATGGGTGGAAGGAGGTCTGCCACTGCAGGACTAGTGACGTCAGCCTTGTAAACTAGGGACATAATCCTCTGTAGGTCTGACCTGCTCCTTCAGTGTAACACACTGACATCTAGTGGTCAACAATCACAACAACACACCATAATTTCCAGGTTTTGCTTTCCTGTCTATTGCTTAACAGACTTAAAAATGTTCATATGTATAATCTGATTCCTCGTTGCCTCGTTGTGTTACATCTATGTTGGCTTTGCCTGAGCGGAGTGACCTTGATAACCTTCACAGTACCATAGAAAAGCAGGAAAGTAACAAGAAACACAGGAAAAAAAACACAGGATGATGACATAGGGTTCTTAAACTATACCATGGTGTAAATGGAAAAAATCGGATATTAAAAGAGGTCACAGATAAGGCTCATGAAATACCCTCTTTATCAGTATGCACATATGATTACAGCCTGTTTGCCAATATTATGACCAAAGAAGCATATATGATTTTGTATGGAATATAGGTCAGACTTCATCTGCCCTGCTGATGTTATAAACTCACTCCAGGGGCTATTGATGCTATGGACATATGGGGCCAACTGCCACATTTCACAGTTATTGTAGCCAGTACACTGTGTGCTACCATACGCCACAAAGTTCATGTTATTTTTAGACCAATAACCGACTGAGACTGATGTTTTCAGATATGTATAGAGATAAGCTATGACCTTTGAACGCTTTATCAGCACAACACGTGTTCTTATCAAGAGATTCTGCGTGCTGAAACATTGAAAATGAATGTAAAACCTCTCAATAAAAAAAACGTGAGTATGTGTTCTTGGGTTTAGCTGATGGACAGTGATAAATACAAAATTTCCGTTATTTTCATTCTCAGTGAGATGTTTTCATCTTTAGAATATGGTTAATAGAACAGAGGTAATGTAATAGAATAGTAATAGTTTCACAGTAGTAAAAACAATAGTTTCACAGTTGAGAGGATGTCATGCCGTACATCATTACTTGCCGTCATTATTCAGCTCCAAACAGCAGACAGATGAAAGTTAGCAGCTGGATGGAGATCATTGTGGAACATTTAGCAGCTGAAGAGTTAAATATTTTCTGCTGGAGTTGGTAAAAACAAACAAACAAATAAATAAATAAAAGAAGAGCTGGGTTATTAAATGAATATTAATCTGTATCAGGATTTGAGGTTTTCAGCAATTAAAAGAACACTATCAATGCAGTATTGATTTTTAAATAGCATGCTCAGGTCAAACAGCAGTTTACCCAAACTATTTGATGCCCAATGTGACAACCAATTTGACTGCAGCCCTCCGCTGTTCAACGTCCCTACATGTGACTTGGCTGAAAACATTTGCATGTTTTTTACACTCTCACCTTTTTGTGCAAACAAGGTAAATGAAAGGGAACTATAAACCAAATTCAGTGACGTGTGTCAAAGCTATATTCAGTGTCATGTGCCGAAGCTGGCCAGATGATAAAGTGCATCATAAGGATGAGTCTGTCTCACAACACTTCGGATTTTACTTTTAGAATTAGTTTGAAAGAGGAAAACAGTTTTTATTAGACATTCTGGACTTTGCTGGACTGCAAATGACAAATGGGACCTTAAAATCTTAGTTTACCTCAGAGGGATTGAGCCTGGATTCAGTTTTTTGGTGTTTTAACTGGATTTCGGTTTTTGGTTCTCATCACTACAGTTAGAGGATCTACAGTGTGTGTTTGTTCCTGCTATAAAAACACTTTGATTCAGGTGTTTAAAACAGGATGGAGTTCTCAGACAAGGACATGATAATTCTTAAGTCTTTCACGCGGAAAAAGAGTGTGAGGTTCAACACAGGCGCCAGTTTAGATCCAGAACAAGTTCAGCAGGATGACTCTGAACCTGATACCCAGTCTGGATCTAATCAGGGGACACGGGAGCCAAAGAATAACTCCTCACTGCTGGCCCTCATCGAGTTTCGCATACAGCAGCTTCACAGCAGGCGTCTCATTCTGCTGAAGATGCAGAATCTCAGGCAGAATGCAGAGGACAACAGTGGTGGGACGACAGAGGAGAGTGAGTCATTCTCTTAATATAATGATGGAGATAAAAAAAAAAAAGGAGATAAAAAAAACTGAAAAGAAAAAAATCCCTCCAAACTCATTCCTTTAAAAAGTTCTCATAAATATTAAAGGAGGTCCATTTTATTGCTTTATTTTTATTCATTTTAGTATTTCAAATGAAAAGTGGCCTGTTTTAGGCTTTTTTAAAATGTTAAAAAAAGGAAAATGGAAAGTGCTGTGTGGAGATAACATGATTTTGATAAATGTGGGCCAAAGAATTGTTAGAAATAGAGAAGGAGAAAAACTAAATGAGTTTCAGACACACAAACATAAATACTTTTACACATTACTGAACTACTTATAATATTTACCGATGTATTCAGCGAATTTTTGACCAGTGGAATATCTTAGTTAATGGCTTCATTCAGTCAGTTTTTGCTACCCTAAAAAACTAGTGCAATAACCTCAACTGGTTAACAGATACCTGAGCTTTCTTTACATCTGTTTAAGCTGTGTAAACCTTCTCTCCCTGTGTGGTGTCATCAGCGACGGCTGAGGACAGCGACAGACAGTGTGAGCTGGAGGCCATTCAGAAGGAGCTGGAGGACATGTTGGTTAAAAAGAAGGAGTTAAAGAAACAGGAAAATAGATTCAAATTCGGTAATGGTGCCCAGTGAGGATACATTACACAAAGATACTGTTTAATGGTCTTACAATGTGACACTGACGTACACTTTTGCTCGTGTCGTACATCAGGTCAACCGATTGTGCATTGCAATTTTCGCAAAACACCCCGTGGGGCCGTGTACCTGCTGCCACATTTGCATCAGGATGATCTGACACTGCAGACGGTGAAAACAAGGATTGATGCAGAAATTCTGACAGGACCAGTTGTTTCAGGTAAGCTACACCTCACACACCTACACACACACACACACACACACACACACACAACCTTATATGTCATTTGCATTTTTTTTACATCTGCCAGTAATTCTCTGTCTGCCAGTAAATGTTAAATCTGCCAGTAATTCTCCATTTCTCTCTCTCTCTCTCTCTCTCACGTACAAGTGGACAGTCTGAGACAAACATCAGCTGTCACCACGTGTCCATCCTGTAAAGAGGTCGTCCTCACAGAAACCCACAGCAAAGTCAGCGAGGCCATGTGGGTGTTCTGCTGCTTGACCTCTCTAATGGGGTACGTCTTTCATCTCACCAGGTTGATCAGTTCAAACTAGTCTTTAATGAATAAGTCCAACATTCTGTAAAATACACTTATTCATCCTCTTGCCACATGTCTTGTGTAGGCTATATGCTGAAGCCAATAGACGTTAGCTTAGCTTCACATCAAGACTAAAAAATTGCCCGGTGAGACCTCTAAATCTCACTTACTGGACAAAAGCCAACAGTGTAATAAAATGAAGTCACTGCGCTCAGACAACAGACAGATCATAACCAGACCATGTCGCTTTGTGCTTCATTTTTTGTGAGGAAAAAGTTTAAGATTTGATTATTAGTGCAGTTGTAATACAGTTACGGGTGCTGACAGGCTAACCTTTGGAAATTTAGTGAAATATGCTTATTTGTCCCCATGTAAAGAGTCTTATGTCTGTACTCTGGATATGAAGCTGCAGCCAGTGTATACTAGCTCAGCTTCACGTAGAGTGGAAGTAAGGGGAAAGAGTTAGCTTGGATTTGCCTAATTTTTGATTTCATATCAAAGTGGTGAAGAAAGGGTTTTAGCTCTTACTATCACCTTCGTACCAGATTTTAAAGTTGACCTCATTTATCGTTTTTTTTCACATGGACCAATAAAACTAATTTGCACTTTTTAAACTTTATTTTTTGACTGACACATCTGCAGTTTGTAAAGAGACTTTTTTTTTCTGTACCTCAATCAGTTCTTTTATGTTGTCTTAAAATCAAAGATCTGATTGGTGGACGGACTTCACTGCACTAAGCCCGCCTGACAACCCTGTCAACTGAATTCAGATTTAATATAACTATTAAAGTATTTACATTATAACAATTTTAAATAACAAAAGTAAAACTGATAAAAGTCAAACTGATAGCTACTGAAACACACCACTGCTCATATAATTACACAGCCGGACAGCCTTTACATGGTCTGCTGTGACTGATAGCTCACGGTGGCTAATGTTAGCTAACTACAGATATTTACAGCCAGTTTAGAAACAAACTAGTTATTGTAAAGGAGCTCTGACGTGTTTGCTGTTGCGAAGATTGAACTTTGACCTTATACCTCCTTCCTTCCTATCACAAGGGGGGTCGCAGGCTGCTGTTTACTCCCATTCTTCATGGACCGTCTGAAGAACGTCCACCATCAGTGTTCCAACTGTCGGGCACATATCCACACCTACAAGCCTTTTTGACATCCAGGTTAATATATAAAAGGCCCTGTTGTGATTTGTACAGTATGATCTACTGCTTTTTATAACTTGAGTGATAATTTCTTGTGGTGTTAAAATTGTTTGGAGTTTTGTTGTCTTTATTTTTTTTCTCTAGCCCTACATTAAGGGCACTCTACAAGCATTTTGACATCTTATCTTTTATCTGGAAAAAGACTTGTTTGACTTTTGGCCCTGCAGCTGATCAAGGAAACGTCCCTGGAATCGACAACAGCTGCAAACAGTCTTGGACTCCCTGGGTGTTAAAAAAACTCACACACTCATGGTGTGTGTGTCAGCCTCTGTTTGCTTTCCAGAAAAGTCTGCACGACCTAGATATACTCAAGCTCACGGCTAATAGACACAGCAGGCAATGTCATTCAAAATACTGCCTGCTTATGACTTATAAGTGTGTCAAAAAGGATCCAGTTGAAAGTTTGTTTGTTAATCTAATGACCTTTGTGACAAGTTTTGTTGGTATAAGAAAAACATATTTGTGATGATTTACTGTCTGGAAGGAAAATGGAAATACATTGCTGAGAATATGCAAACACAGGTCTGACACCGGAGGAGGCGGACAAAGAACGGTTTTTGTAAAATGTGAACCAGATCACAATTCAAATGTAGTGACCTCACCGGTTCAACTGTTATTAAAACACAACATCATTGTTCCTAATATTTGTGACGTATTTATGAGGACAGAACTACTGTGTTATTGAAATCTGCAGAGGCGTTCACAGTACACCAATTTTTTATTGACACATAAAGGCATACAGTACTTATATACATCTTTTTGAGTATTTACAAAATAGAGAACCCATGGATGTTACACATGTATAAAAATATGCATTACATCTATATAAATATGTACACAATGTGCAAAACATATGGCATACAAACAACAAGAGGCAATGGCATGGGTGGTGGAGACAGAGAGGAGCCCGGCGGCCACGAGGGAGGATGTAAAACAACTGATTAGGGCGAAGTTCAGCTCCACCAAAAAAAGTACAATGTTTACATGATGATAAAATGGCGCAGGTAAATGAGGAAAAGCAGTAGATCAGAAGTCAGCGTGTGAGAGTCTGAGCTGACACCTGCTAACTCCATTTTGAAAGAAAAGAAGCGGACAGGAACGCTGAAGGAACCTCTAGGGGTTCATTAAACTGACTGTGCTTCCACAAACCTCTAAAACAAGAGGGTTATTCAAACAAACCCCCACACAACCACTCAGATATAAGTGCTTTTGAACTTTTAAACTGTATTACTCTGTAGTAAAAGCTCTTACATTAATAAAGTCAAGGCAGGATCTGACAAACAGTACAGTATATCAAGGGAAAGCAGCCATTATTGCTTTTTGCTGTCCCTGTCTGGCCAGTCAACGACCACGATTCCTAATGGTAAGTGGTGTCAAATTAGATGTAAATCACATACATGTGTGGATTTACTGCAGCGAAGAGGTTTGTGTACGTCTGATATGAAAAATAAAATGGAAAAAAAAACCCAACAACAACAACTCTGCAAACCAAAAATATACAAACACAATCTTTTACAGCTTTTACACAAGCATGAAAGCAAGATTAAATGTCTTTTACTTAAAAAAAAACAAGTGATAAATACAAAAATCGTGAGAAAATTAACAAAATGTGATAATATGTTCCACTGCCTTTTTTGGCAACAAAATATTACATTTGATAGCCTTAAAGCTAACAGACTGAAGCATAAAAAAAACAAAACACTATGAACTCATTACCTCTTTAAAGACACACATGAATCAACTAGCGATTCTTATTGTTCACCCTTATCTGTAACACTCGCAGTAATGTAGAAAAAAGAACAGAATCTAACTAAAACCTGCAAGCAGGTAAACCAGGGTCCACCAAAACACAGCTGAACCGAAGGTGAACTAAGAGAGTGACCAAGAGAATGAGGCCTTTTATGAAAAGTGCTAAAACAGGTGGTTTAAAATGTTCATATGTAAGAAAAAAAATTTTAAACATAACAAAGCCCAGAGGCAGGTCTGTGCAGTATTTGGCGCAACTCTTCCAGGTGGTCAAATAGTTTTTTTTTTTTTTTTTTTTTTATATTTGGGTCTTGGCCTTCTCTGATGATCAATGTGTAAATGCAGCGATGGGAGCATCACACTTCTTCAACAAGACAGTAAAGGCTCATTCAGCGCGCTCAGGTCGCCACATTATTGCTGATGTGAACAGCAAAAACAGCATTAAACAGGAAGAGGAAGGAAGGATAAGAGCCCCTTTTTAATTTTTTTTCCTGCTAGAAATGACCCTGAAGAACCATTGCCACTAAAAATGTACTCAGACCCCACAAGATAAGAAAGGCATCGCCCTCTAGTGCCCATGGACAAAATGACAGAATAAAGTGGTTAAAATGCTCTGCAATTCACTGGACATGACTGTTTTTTAAAAAAAATGACAGTTAAAAAAGCAATCTTATTTCAAAGTGCCATACAGTGAGACTCTATTACTCCTAAATTAATATTTAAACAGATCATTTAAACTATTTAAATTTATGACGGCTTTAAAAACAGATAAGCCCTCTGTACCAACACCCCGACTGTGGGACACAACCCAGCAACACAGATAAAAATGGTAAACAGTCATCAGAAGCTTTTTGAAGCAAATTTTTGGATATGTTGACAGAATAGCAAATGATTTTTTACTTTTATGGATATTAGCAAATTTTTCTTCAGACAACTTGTGGTCGACGGCTGAGAGGGGGGCTCGAAACAGCCCCGGAGATTAAACATGAATACAATCATGCACACAGACACGGGTGTACATGCAAAAGACAGGAAGACAAATACACATCTACAGACAAACACGCACGTCAACATGCTTTCTGGCTTCTCTCACACACACCCAGGTGGTCAGGAAACAGACTTTGTTCACAGTAGCTGATGCATCACAAGTCAGACTATTCCACCAGCCGAATATCATTTAAGAATATTCTGATTCCTCCACATGATGCTTGGTCACTTGATAAACAGGCTGTTAAAATAGACTTACTTATCAGCTAAAGGTGATTGTTATCTAGCCCTTTTGTTGGCTAGTGATGCAGTAATGTCCCACCCCGACACACACACATACACATAAACACACACACTGACACACAGACAAAGTGCAGGGATATTGTAGGACAGCTAGATATACGTAAAGCTCATCTTCTTCAGAGGCAACTTCATTCCTTGATATAACTTGCAGCACGCACACCATTCACACCTATCATGTGGGTGTGTGTGTGCGTGTGTGTGTTCATGTGTCATAAACTGATATTTGTTCCCTTTTCCACTGTTTTTGTTAGTTTACTATCAGGAGAAAAAAAAGCTGCCAACTTTTTGGATAAAGTCCCATTTTTTCCATCTTTTCTAAATGACATTCAGAGTCAGATACTTGGACAACAACTGCAGTATCTCTGAAGCGTTTGGCCACAGGATCTTTATGCTGATCACAGCCATATTGATCACTACATATTTACGATCACCTTGGATATGCAAAGTTCACATTTCCTTGTTCTGAGGTGAATGAGGCTCATCGTTGGAACGCTGCGCCTCTTTAGTGCATAGCTCTCACAAAGGTGGAGGAGCTTGCTCCTCTCCTTGTCCGACTAAAGTCGAGTCTTTGTTCTTAAGAGTCACTGGTTCATCAGCTTGACCGGTGGGGTCATGATAGGTCAGAATAAAAACAGTCACATCTGATAAAACATATCAGATTAGTCAGCTAACATTCAAACTACAGTATGTAGTAGATGAGGCCAGTGTGAACGGAGGCTTGGCCTTCTCTCAGCTAGAAATCCCTTTAACATCTGGCTCTGTGACCGACCGAGCACAGCTGGCTGCAAGTTATAAAGGGAACACACGAATCGGACCGTAAGCACCTCAGACAGGCTGAAGCAACTCCTCAAAGCGTCCTTGGCCAAGCCTCATATGCATTTTTATTGACAATCTAGTTATTTTCTTTTTTTTAATTACAAACCCCATTTGTAGTTCGAACTATCATTTAGAGTGATGCACTTATCGTCCTGTAACAACCAGTTTTTTATAGCCTAGCATGGCACAGTATGCTTCAGTGAAACACAGGTCTTCACATGAGAACAACTCCAGAAAGATTTATGTAAGTTTTTACATTTAGTTACTGTGCTCACACAGTAAAACAGACGCAGAGTTCACTGAAAGCCAACGAGCCAAACCTCCAGCAGAAACAGTCGTCATCAACACTCCTCAAGCTCTCAGGCAGAGAGAAGTTCAGCTGTATTAGTGTGGTTTGAAGAGTATTTACAAACAGCCTGTTCTGTATTTATTCATTTGGCTCTGTCTCTTTGTCTCTGTAAGTGAAAAATTCAACTCTGTTTTAAACTCTTTTATGAGGAATACTACAGGTGACCATGATCACCTTAGTGATGACATTTCTTCGCTGTTTAGTCATAACTGACACCATTTTAAAGCTGTGCAAACAACCTGCCTGTAGTTCAACTTGTATCAGCGCACTGCCTGTACAGCGTCTCATGCTGTTGTATAGTGGGAATATTACAGATGCTATGGATGTAGTGGTGAGAGTGATATGGCACAGAAATGCCATGCTTTCCCCCCCTTTTTGCTTCCTTACTTAAAATGTTAAAACTCAACCTCTCTGTGGCTGTTTGTCCCTTTCTTCTTCTCTCTATCCATCCATCCATCCATCCATCCATCCATGTTCTTGGCTCAGCTGCTCTGCATACTCCCTCAACTCAGTTTTTTCTTTATTAGTCCCAGTGCAGCTGCAGGTCATGTGAATCCAGGAAGTCCGTTGGGATCCCCAGGGGTGTGAGTGCTCCAGCAGGACCTGGTGGCATGGTAAGGTCCAGCCACTCCATATTGTCCAGGCCTGGGTCGGACAGACCCATGTTGAGAGAGGAGGGGGGTGAGGAGGAATCGCAAAAGGACAGGTCTGATGTGTCCATGGGAGAGAACGGCTGCTGGTCCATCAGCTGGGCTTGCAGCTCCTCCATCAGGCCTTGTGTGCGCGGGTCTGAAGCTGGTGGCGTATCAGCCAGTGTGTTCTCAAGAAAGGCCTCAAGCTGATTGTCTGTGGCCAGTGAGGAGAGGCTGGGCATGCTGGGGCCGACAGCGGGGCTCAAGGTGGGAGGAGGGGCCACCTGGATCTGTGGAGGCGGCCTGGAGAGAGCGGTGTTCATCGGCAGGGTGGTGATGTTTGCTGTGACTGGGAGGGTCTTAGTGAGAGACACTGAAGGGTCCTGCTGGATAAATGGAGTAATTTCTGCCGTAGGAGGGAATTAAAAACATGGGTTATTTTGAGGGTTCAGCTACTGAGGGCATCAGTTATCCATTAATTTTATCCTTCTGTTTAATCTGTTTATCTATGACTGAAACAGTCATGTTCAGTCCAATTCTTTTAGCAAAGGTAAAATGTTACAAATTGAAAGCACTGCTGTCTGCACAGCTGTGGCCTCTGTTTTTTTTTTTTTTTGAGATCAGAGTGTTTTAAACTCACTCACTCTAAACACAATGTTCTGGGTCTGTACTGTCAGCGTGCACCTCCTTACCTCCACTCTCTATGAGAATGTCGAACAAGTCATCCATTTGCTGGCTGGTTGCCGTGGGAACCTGGAAGGACAGTCAACGAGGTTAAAAGACTTGACGCTGGTTCACCGAAAGAAAAACAATTCCTCAAGGCTGGAAAACTGAAAATAGACTCATAGGTTCTCGTGCTTCTTTGTATTTGGACAGATTCAGTTGCTGAGTGATGTGAGTGTGTGTGAGTGTGTTTGTGCTGCGACCTCTGTGGTTCTAACCTGTGAAACATTGTTGATGTGCAAGTTGCGGCTCTGTTTGACGGCCTCCTCATAGCGAGGAGGCTCTCTCGTCTTGGGAGGCTGAGTAACAAGGGAGGTGGGCTGAAGGATGAAGGTTGGCTGGGGAGAAGAGGACTGGATGTATAAGAGAGAGATGAAGAAAAAGATGGGAATAATCAAGGACCGGCTGTATGAAGCAAACACTTCAAGTTCAGTGTAGAAAATTGTTAAAATCAAAATAGTACATGATCTCAAAAAGCATCCAGTAAGTAGGATAGACTGAATCGAGCTAAACGTCATTCTCTACAGCAAAAACGCAGCACCGATACCTTATTTAAGGGTCCGTTGGAGATGTGGTGGTTAGGTGAAGCCCGTGGAGAGATCCTGTTCTCTGTGAAACACTGAGGGTTCATCTCAGCTCTAGTTTTGTTCTCCAAACCAGTGGTGTTATTGCACATAGTCAGAGTCTGTCAAGACACAAGACAGTCAGTCATCAGTCCATCATGTGTCTCAGGATTTAAATCATACCAGCAAAATAAAATTCCACACTGGACTCTTCGAATATGTTTTTAGCATTTTCTACTGTTTTCTGATTTTCTGTGGTTGAAATAATCAGTAAAAAATAAACCATCAACAAAAAAATCAATAAAAAAAACAACTACAGAAGTACTTCTCCACTCAACATCATGACAGAGCACATTCACTTACTTGGGATTGTTTCATACAACTAAGAACACACAGGCCAGTGACAGATACATATTCTTGTTTTTTTTGGGAAGGCCAAACTGACACATTAGCTAAGTCACTGCAGCTGCAAGACAACAGTTTTTTTTTAGGAAATGCAACTATTTATGTGGTGTGACTGACCTGTAACAATTGGTTGTGGTTGGCTAACTGCTGACTGGGTGACGTCTCCATCTTAGTGGTTTGCAGCTGAGGAACTGAAGCCTGAACCAGGCCCGGATTGGAGACTGTGGCCTGAAGGACAGGCTGAGGTAAGGGAAAGGTTGTGAGAACATGATTTAGCAAGTTAACTCTTAAAGTGCACATCCTGTTTTTCTATGACTCTAACACTCCAGTTTATTGCAGTCTCACCTGCAGGCTGACAGTGGTGCTTGGCAGCTGGATCGCAGTAGCATTGTTAGGTAGTGAGACTGGGAGGAGGATCTGAGTTCCAGCCTGGCCGGTGGTGGTCAGCAGAGTCTGTGCCTGACCAGATGTGGTTAACAAGGTCTGAGGCTGACCCAGCACCTGGGACATCCCCCCTGTGTGACTGATGAAGAACTGTGGCAGGCTGGGGGCTGCGGGTTGGGACTGAGGCTGGGTCTGCAGCTTGGGACTTCTCTGCGTCTGGGTGAGTAGTTGTGGGCTGGTGGTAACTTGGGGCTGCGTTTGCGGCTGGATCTGGGTGATCAGCTGGGTCTGGGTCGGGAGTTGGAGCGGCTTGCCGGGGGAAACGGTCACATCCTCCAGTTTGACCACTGTGGGCAGGGAGGTGAGAGCCTGGGAGCCCAGGATAGAGTTAGGGATTGTTGCGGTGGTGGATGAACAGTTTGACAGGACTGCACCCTCCACTTTTACTACATTTGAGTTCAGGACAGTAGAAACAGGATTCATGGCAGGTACAGAAGTGACTTTTGGAGATGCGGAGACAGTGTCAGCAGTGCTGGCCCTCTTCTCCACCTCCAGCTGCATCTTCAGTGCTTCCACCAGCCTCTGCTCCTGCTCCAGTTTCCTCATCAGCTCTTCTATCTGCCGTTCCTTCTCGTGGAGCCTCCTGTCCTTTTCCTCTGGGACTTGGAAAGACAGGAGAGGTGAGGACCGCAGACAAGCACCAACAGAGCTCATCATTTGTGTTTCAGAAGGGGCCTCAGACATGCTTGAATCTTGCAGCTGGGCGGAGGGATCAGTGGAACTGGGTGAGACCGGCGGTGTGGGATTCATGCTCTCCGGAGCTGTTTGCTGGATTGGGAGGACTATAGCAGGGGAGGTAGTGGTACTAGTCACTTCCATGGGGACGGAAGAGAGGGTGGCGGTGGCAGGGGCAGGAATGGTGGCAGGAGCAGAGGTGCTGGG
>JAPZDY010000014.1:18843445-18880800 GCA_029783645.1 Ctenochaetus hawaiiensis | reverse complement strand
CTAGTCACTTCCATGGGGACGGAAGAGAGGGTGGCGGTGGCAGGGGCAGGAATGGTGGCAGGAGCAGAGGTGCTGGGATTGTCCTGAAAAGGCTTTAGTCTTTCTATCAGGTCGGTCTTTGTTCCTGACACAGGGAGGCCACGCAGCTTCAGCTCCAGTTTCAGCTCAGCCACCTAAACAGATTTACAGATCATCATATCATCAGTTCTGAACTAGTGTTAGAGAATGAATGTTTCTGATTCTCATGGACTAGTTTAATATTTTTGCTTTTTTATCAAGAGTAGGACGGCTTGGCACAAAAGACTAAAAGCAGTGGGAAACAGTTAGCCTTGCTCCGTTCAGAGTTAAAATAACAAATAGAAAAACCCCTCAGTGTTTGACCTTTTACTTCAACTGTTCTCGACTGGGCCAGTGACTTCCTAAAGTGCAATCAGTGCAGTAACCACGATCGACAAGAGCCCAAAAAGTCACTGATTTTAGGAAAGAATGAGTCCTGCTCATAACCACAGAAAACAAAACACAGCTTATTGTTTCTACACTTCAGTTTTTGTAGGGTTTTGATATGATGATTAGTGAGTTTGCTAAAATGTAGATTTTTGGTGGGGACACAGCATGGCTGCCCGTTTCTCACTGCTTTCAATCTTTTTGCTAAGCTAACTGCTTACCAGCTTTACTTTCATGTTTACGGCACAGATATTGAAGTTAATCAATCTTCTTACTTTACTCTCTACAAGAAACTGTCAAACTATTTCCTAAGTCCTTTTCGAAAAACTTTTGCCTCAAAAACATGCATCTATATAAAAGCCATCCTATTGGTTAACAGAACTTCAGTCACAGCAGATATGTTTCACAAAACAAGTGTTCTTAAACACAGAGTGACCTCAAGTTTTCATTGCTTTATGAAACTTCCTGAATAACTGGACAAAACCCTTATTAAATCCCATGTGGAGTTGTCAAATTTCCATAAAAACATTCTTGCACTGGCTGTTTAAAATCTTGATACAGTTCAGTTTAAACAGCTGAGTAAATTCTCTCTTTAGTCTACAATCATTACTTTGATTTCTAAGCTGCTGGGTTGTGCTGTTCCAAGCTACAAGGGTGAAGGGTTTGCAAGTACACGTGGCTTTCCAAATACCTTCATCTCCTCCAGGTTGGCAGGCAGGACTCCTGGCTTGCGGTTCGAGAGCGAGTTGTTTGAGCGAGCTGGAGCCACAGGAGGCGGAGGTGGTGGAGCGGTGGGCAAAGACACCATGATGGAGGTTGGCAGGCTGCTGGCGCTGTTGTTCTGACCCTCCGCCACCGGTCTACGGGGAGAAAGGGACACAGAAACGATGATGTCATTGTTATTTCAGGAAATCACTTCTCTATCACAGGAATAAGAAACAGAAAAAGAGGAAGAGGAGGTGGCATAAAGAAGGATGATAAAAAAGAATATTACTGGAGAGATCAGTGAAAAAAGAGAAAGAAAAACAGAAAGACAGGAAAGAGAGAGAGGAAATCTGTTCCCAGTATGAACAGACCATCCATCCTGCGCCTCACACTAACAAAGCCAGTCGACCAGGCCACGGTGCACTCGCACAGTTCAAAGAAAGCCTGGCCACGCTGCCGTTGTGAGGACATGAATGAAAACAGCAGCTGGTGAAACAACATCCTGTTAGCTATTAATATGATTAGACGCAGAGTTGTTATTGGAAACTAGCTAATGGCCCTCTGGGTCGTTGAAAACAACAACATTTGGCTTGCTTTCAGAAGTTTTTTAGATAAAAGGTTATGGAGGCCAGCCAAACCAGTTCAGAGGAAAAAAAGATGTATTTACAGAACAAATAACAACGATGAAAGCCTAAAAAACCCAATAACCTTTAAAAGGTCCATCTCTATGATAAAGGCAGAAATAAAACTAAATAATTCTTACTTTTTCTATTAGTTAATTCATTTATTCTAATGTTTTATATGCATACTTCAATGGTGCAGGTAATATGGTCTGGTAGTTGTAGTGCTGCTGTTGCTGGCTGATGATCTGCAGCTGGAGGAACAGCTGCTGTTGCTGCAGTAGTCGGGCATATGAGGAGTCCATGGGTGCTTCGCTGGCCTCCTGCTTCTGGTCTGGGGGGACATACTGGTGGTACTTGAGCTTTTTCACCCTTGGCTTGGGCTCTTTGCCCTTCTTACTGCGACTCTTCTCCGACGGCGTCTTCTGCTGGCTTTGCTGTGGTGGGAGATCACATTGATTGTCCAGCAATGATAAAAATATGCAGAAAGAGGTGATATTATATTAAGAGTTGGGAAAAAACAAAAGGTTTTTACTTTCACCAGTGTTGGGCCCGGCTTTGAAGGAGCAGCTGTGGTGATTGGCTGTGTGGGTGTGACAGCTGGGCGGCTAGCAGGCGGCTCGTTGGTAGAGTTCACTTTCGCAAAGTCTGTCGCTGCTTGTGTAACAACTGGGATGGCCTGAAGAAGCACAACAAACAAACAAAAGAGACACTTTTAACCATAAAGCAAAGAGAAAACTTTGTGGAAACATTACAAAGTCCAAGCTGGGGCTATGAGGGGAACCACACACGAAAACCAGTGTTAGCAGCCCTGGATCTAACCTGCAGTATGGTGTTAGGTAGTGCGGGCGGTGCTGGGGCTGGAGAGGGCGTCTCTGGCATCCTGCTCTCCACTGGAGAGGGGACAGAACTCTGAGACTCCTGGCTGGCCGGCTGCTCTGGGGACAGGGCATCGCTGCTGTCCTCGTCCAGCACCTTAGGATAGTTCACTTGGCCCACTGAGAAACAGGAATGAAGTTTAGTATTTAACTGATCACATTTCTCAAAAATCTCTTTGCATGTAATAAAAAATCTGATCATCATTTTAATCAATTTCCCTGCATGTTTGGCTTAAACACCTTCCTGATAGTGTCCAATGAGTCAGAAATGCACAGTAGCTATTTAATAATGACTGTTTCTCACCAATGATGGCCTGTTTGAGGGTGGAGTCCACCGGCAGGATGTTCTTCTCCACCAGCTCCATGGGGCCAGGTCTCTGGGCAATCTTCTCATTCAGGTTGTCTGCCAGTCGGGCCCTCTTCAGTCTCATCTGTGTGGCCTGCAGTGATGGTTCAGCTCCGGTCTCTGGGGAGCAAAAGAACATGTCAAATAGTGAGAAACATCACCTTCTACTGCTTGTAGGTTTATGTTGGCAAAATATTTGTTTACAGCATCATTTCTGATGCCAGTTTGAATTTTATGATGTATCAAATGTGTAATAAGGGTTTGTTCAAAGCACAGACAGAAAAAGAAAACATATTTCTCTCAAATTCAATGTCTTTTTATTCCAATTCTTTATTTAAAGGTCAAATGGGAATACTAAATGATACAGTAAGTGTACATAGTGAGATTTGAAGCAGTACCTTGCAGGATGTGCATCCTAACCAGCTCGGCTCTCTCTGGACGACTGCGAATCTTATGCTTGAGGAAATTCTCAGTCTGAAGAAAAAGACAGACACAGAACAGTCATCTAAATTTTCATGTCCTGTTCTTTTCTGCTGCACTGAACAAAAGAGCAGTCCATGAGTGCATTTGCTCTGCCTCTCAAGTCCATGTTTAGCTTTTTTTGCTTCCAAACTGGGTGCCTTACCCTGGCTCTCTCCAAGCTGCGAATCTGCCCGTGGAAAGCTGCCGGGCTCTTCAGAGCTGCAACATAAAACATTTTCATTTGCAAAAAATCTGAGGACAAATCATTTCAATAAAAAAAGAGCAAACATGTTTAATATCTCAGCTATTAGGGTCGTGATTTGTTATCATATTACCGCCCACATCGCATTAGCTTTTTCGGCAAGTGATGGGCAACTGGCAGTGTTGATACTCACGTGGCATGATGCCCTGATCCACCAGCTGCTCCCGGGTTCGCCTTTGCTGAAGCCTCAACTGCAGGACTGGAGACAGAAACATTCTGATTGTTAATTTTAAAAGAAAAAAAAGGAAAACATGAGAAGAAAAACATGAGAGTGCAGAGAGAAGAATAAAAAGATGAAGTACTGTATGCAAATAATAAGGGAAAACAAAATAGGGAAGAAGGGAATAGACTGTGAGACATGACATCAGACTTAGCAGGAAACAATGAACTAACTTTTCTGCACCCCCGATATCTCTCTCACATCCTACTCTCCAGTCATTTGGCTGACAACTTCAAATTATGTCATACTATCATAGGCTAGCATTTTGCGCTCAGGACTCATTCTACCAGTTTATTCTACAAGTCAGCAAGGGCTGGACAAGCTACTTATACAGAAATATGAGCCTAGATGTTGCCTTGTATATCTGATACTGTTATATTGTTATATCGTGTAAGTGTTGTCTCATCCTGGTTGTAAAGGCTTCAGTACATTAGAGTGATGTCATTCTCTGACTTTGTAACTGCTTTAATATTTGTCTTTATTCGCTTAGTCATTATATCTACATAACTGATGATAACCTATCAAAACACTCTCACTGTGCTAATAGTTTGTAAAAGCATTGAAGCCATTGCTGCAATATTGAACTAATATTGATACAGAGGTATCTGGTTAAAAAATATTGTGATATTTAGTTCAGTCCATATTGCCCAGCCCTACTTAGAACTGAACAGCTAACCGCCTTAAAAAATACTGAAATACATGTCATGTTCGCCATTCAGCCTGTTAGTCCTCCAGTTGGCCACATTGTTTTAACTGTTTTCATAACACATGTGTTTGTCCTGATTGAATTTGCATGTTGTTCTAGATGAAGTCGTCTACTGTTAACCCCATGTGGGTATATTCATTTTGATATTGCTGGAAAACACACTGATTAAGGGTGTCTTGCCAAAATAATCATTTTGGTTATATTCAGAATAAGGAGAAAGGACAAGTGTTACAAGGAAGTGTCACATTAATCAGGAGGATGTGCAGATTTGCACAAATTAAAAACAAACCATGACTGAAGACACTTCTCCATTCCCAGAAGTGTTGTGGGTCAAAACTTACAGTGAATAAAAGCTCTCTTCCTCCATCAGGGAACAGCCAGACTATTTAACTTCCTAACTTTTGTCTCTCTTATCTCTTTGGTGTTCCAACATTTTTATCACAGCCATGCTGAGGTGATAAACATAAGCTGAGTTTAACTTACAGGGCAAGATCCGCTCGGCATAAAAACTGTCGTACATGAAATTGTTCAAACCTATTGTGTGCTTAGACTGGCAGTGCTTTCGCTTTAATTCCAGCTACAGTTGCATTGAAAGATTTTAAGAAATCTTGTGCAGAAAATCTATTCCAGCTCCTGTTTATACCAGGGCTCTACGATGACTTTCCCCAGGAAACACATGTACCCCTGCACGAACGATTCAAGGAGCACAGGGAAAATTGTTCAGGTAAACGCAGAGCTTACGAACAAACAATTCTGTGAGTGGGCGTATATGCATATACTAAACAAATGTCAGTGCAATAGCAAATACAACCAAAATGACACATCAGCCCATACCGACTAGATGAAAAGGATGTTGGTTATCCAGCTGCTTTTGTATGTTGGCCATCTGGCACGCACTGAGGTCAGTCAGTGATCCACAGAGGGGGTGGAACTGAATTCATCATTTTTATTTAATACTTGCTGCTTTTCCTTGTATCTTTTAGCCCAAAATAAACATGAGGGGTTTAGATTAAGCGATGTCTGGATGTAGAGCCTAGGATACAGTCATTTTGCAGGCTTGTTGAAAAGAAGATATACATTCCTGTGAGAAAAAAAACAAGTCGGACCCCAGATACACTCAGTAAATACCAGGAGAAAGGTATGCAGCAGGACATGTTTGGTTAAAGTGATATTGTATAGACTTCCAGTCAGTGGCATTGTCCTGAACTCCTCCGGGAAATGTTGCTCAGCCTGACAAACACATGCTGACCTGTGACCTCAAACAGGCTGAAGAGACATGAGGTGGATGACATGACTAAGCTGTTTGTGCACATAAAGACAGAAACGCTCATACTCACGCTCACACTCACATAATAAGCCAGCAGAGCAATGGAAGAAACACAGTCATTTAAAAGAGCACAAAAAATTGAAAACATTTATTTGCCTTCATGTTGAGAGTTAAACAAGAACATTGAAAACACTTTTATATCTGTTTGTTTGTCATGAAGCTGTAGCCAGCAGCCTATTAGCTTAGCTTAGCATACAAATTGGAAACAGAATGAATAAGCAGCTGGTTTGGGTCTGTCTTAAGGTAAGAAAATCTGCCTACCAGCACTCATAAGCTCATTCATGCAATACGTTACATCTTGTTTGTGCAGTCAGTACAAAAAACTGAGGTCTGAAAACAAAAAATAGTTCTTCATATGAACCCTTGTTAACCTGAAACTTGCTATTTCACACTTAAGATGGTATAATCACTATACCACTGATGCATAGACACCCAGAGGCCTCACACTGTGTCAGTCTGTAATGTGGGTGTATGTGTGAGACAGTCCAATGAATGATGTTTCAGAGTTGCACATGAAAAACTCAGTTAAACATGCTGCTAACACTGATAGGTGCAACAGGGAGGATGTGGCCACCCACCATCACTCTGGCCAAAGTCCTAAAATAATTCATACACAACAGTACAGCTGCAATTGAGTTCATGTACAACAAAGAAAGTACTAAACAAACTAAATAAACTCTAAAATTAGTTACAAGAAAAATTCACACTCATAACCTTTTTTGTGAATATGAGTTTTCCTCCTGCTTCGGAAACCCTGTTATGGTCTTAATGTTTGGCATATATACGTAATAAACGAGTAATTATCTTTTGTTTCTTTCTGCGCACTTCTTTATTCTTTGCTGTTATCAATAACCTTATTGATTTTACATCAAAGGCTACCTCCTACTGGCAAGACTCTCATTCCCTGTCAAAACAAACTCACTGACCTGAGGCCCATCTGCCTGTGCTGACAGTGCACCCCTTCAGTTCTTCTCTCTCCCTCCAGACTCTGAAACTCATCCTTCTGCCTCACACACTAAAGCAGCCTAAGACACTCAGATCCGTCATGATGGTAGACAGATTAACACCTGCATGTTAAAAACCAATGTGAGAGACGGGACTCTGCGGTTGGCAGAGTGCTGGGGATGGCTAAGAGGGTGGAAAGTATGAGGTGTGTGTTCTCACTGGAGGGGAAATGACAAAATCCAAGATGATGAGTGGGTGCTACTACTGTTGACATTCCACAAAAATGTTTCCACCGTTAAGACGTTTTACTGCGCTCTCCTGCAGGCAGCAGCAGCCACCGTGCAGCACAATGGCACACACTTTATTTCTCCAAAATGTGTTTAACCCAGCCAGGAAAAGTTCTGGCTAAACACCCTGCATTTGTTGACTGTATCTGACAAATCAGATTTTTTCTAAGCAGGGTGATCAATACTGCACTGATTGCAATGGACTGATCTCCCTACACCATCTAAGCCATGATTAAGAGCTGGCAAACAAAGCAGTGAATTTAACCCACTCCTAAAGACTGGTAATCACTCACTCATCCATCAGTGTCTGAGTCAGTCCCATGCGAATGCCAAAATAACACCAGCATCGTGAGGTCGATAAGAAGTAAACATTCAGGCTGGCTAACATGATGAAGATTTCCTCGTACACAGCACAGAAGAAAATCTGGTGGAAGTTTTAAGGGGTTAAGAACAAATTTCTTGGCCCACTTTGCACTTATTTGTTAATTCAGGGAGTACATGCTCCTGTGCATGTATACATACACATTCATGACCAATCAAGGATAATCATTATTTAAGAAGTGTTTCTTACTTTTTTTTTGCCTTTTTAATACCCAAGAAGAAGTGAAAATTTATGAATTTCTTTGGTCATTATCATGGTGACCTGTTTAATGTTATCCTCTGTCCTGACATGCCAAGGACAGGCCTGTGCAGCATCACATCCTCACCATTTTTGCGCTCGTTGAGCGGAGGCAGACTCTGTGTGGGCTGCAGTGACAGCTCCTCCATCTCATGGGTCACCGCCTCGCTCTGGGGACTTGGCATCAGCAGACTCATCATCCCACAGTCCCCCTCTGCTCCTTGCTGCCCCTGAGAGGCCTGGGGCTCCATCCTGCCTCAGGAGGCGACTGGGAAGGGTCCCAGGCGAACAACAGGGGTAGATGTCACTGTCTCTTTGGCAGTGAGGTGCTACTACCTGTGTGGACACAAGGAACAAAAAGCGAGGAGGAGAGGTTAAAGGGAAATCCAGTTCCTCCCAGGAAAAAATATTACTTGAAGATATTTGGTGGGTTTTTATGAGCATCAGTAATTTGAAATAATAATCATCATCATCCTGTTGGTATGACTACTTCACCCAACTGGTTAAATGCTAAGGGTGGCATTTCATTTCAGCCATCTGGAAGAGCTCAGGCGCAGCCCAAATTATTCATTAAACAGGCCTGGTTGGCTATTATACGGAATAATCACTTCAAACCGCTGCTCATGAGAAAAAATGCCAGTTTGTGCATGAATGTTTTCTCTGTTCAGACAAGCTTCATAATCTGGAATATGACGTCGCTGTGGCGGATTCAAACAGAGGGAACGGAAACATTTCGGGGAGCAAAACAAACAGTTTAGTATCCATGGCTTCCCAACAGTCTCTTAACCAGTAGATGACAGACTGCTCATGCTCGACATGTACGCTATTTATCGCTCTGCAGCAGCACTGACATGTATCCATTCCAGGGCATAAGCGCTCTTTACTTACCATCAGGATGTGTTGCTTTTGGCTGAGAACCACTGTGTTCCTATGGCAGCTTTTATTTCTCTCTGCAGGCTCTATCAGTGCCAGAAGCATTAGATGGCACAGAGAGACTGTGGAGGTTTTGCTCTCCAGTAGCTGAATGCTAAAGCCATGTCACATACCATAACACAACAAAAACACAACATTTCACCATCTTTTGTTCTGCTTGTAGAGATTTTATCAAAAACCACTAAAATGTGCTGTTCCAATATACAAAAAAAAGTATCTTTCAAACATATGCAATGAATTTCTCCTCTTTGTGAAACACATAAAGCGATGCATTTTTACCCGCTCATTTCTTACTCAAATTTACAGTCCTTCAAAACTAAAAAGTGCACACTGCAGATTACATCAGACATGGTCTTCTTCACTGACCTCTGATAAAAGAAAGCGGAAAGAGAAACGGAAAGAACCTTATGAGCAGCTCAGCTTATACTAAAATTTGTTTCAAGTTGGTGAAAAAAAACCAATTAAATCTGTTTTTTTTGCAATACAAGTAGTATTTTTCAAGTATGTTTAAGTGATACATGACTTTAACATTTCCATCTTTTTAATCTGTTATTTTAATCAAAACAAATAGTTTAAAATCTGTACAACTTAAAGGTATTTTTGTATGCATGTACTTTGTAGAAATTGCTACCTACTAATCAGTGAAACTTGGTCTTGGTGTCAGCCCCATGAGTTTGATATCAAGTATTACCATGGGAGACAGTTTTTGTTTACTTATCATTTACTGGCGACGTGAAGAGGGGAATTTTGAATCTGGCAACGCCGTAAAATGACTCCACTCTCCAAAACTTGGCATCAGACTCACAGCCATTTCCTGGCTCATTATTGATGACTGAGTGCCACTAAAACACTATGTCACAGACAGAATTATGACTTTGAAGTTTTTAACAGTTTAACCTCAGTGGTTTTCTGTTACAGAAGGGCAGTAATAGACCTTCAGTCACAGCATCTACAATGTACAGTTTACTAGGCTGTGCTTTTCTAGTATTTATGTAGCAATAGATCTGAATCTGTGCATCCTGCATTGTGAGTAGAGGTGTATCTATCCATCGATTTGGACTGCTGTACAGATTCAAAAAAATAAACCATGCTGAGTGAAAACATCAATAAATATCATCATCGTTGAATAAAAAGCATCTATTTTGAAATTTCCATCTTGTTTATGTCAAGCACCGACATAAATGAAGATAACATGAGGGCTTTCCAAAAGTAAAGCCAAAACACCTCAGTTTCTGCCTGGTGTCAGCTGGTTTAAGGTCATAAATTCCTCCCCTACATGTTAGCAGATGGAACATGGGCCTGACTGAACAAAATGTACAACTCGAATAAACTTTCCCCAAAGATGCCTTCTGTCATTTCAGGTAGTTCTTATCTTGTTGTTTCTCATTTGATGCTATAAAAAGGAGTGTAACATGATTGACAGCTAACCCTAACCCATGATGGGCAGGACCTTGGTATTGCAGCTGATCAATACTACTCCAGCCCCAAATGATTTCACCAAAGCAAGACAACAGTCTCTGTATCAAGAATATTTTGATTTCATTTTTGCACAGCGGGAGGAATTGGAGACGTGTTGTCCAATTTATTTATGTCAATAGTGCCGTAATAATCCAACACAACCAGCCAGTCTGGTGGCTGCTCCAACACTCTCTGTTGGAGACTGGTGATGACAATGAAGAGGGCTGAACAACATCTCTTGTCCTCTGTGACTGACTCTTTGGCTGCTGACAGTGCTGTCGGCAGCACAGTGGGAAAGATGCTCTGCAGTCCACTGAAAGTTTATGACTAAGCTATAAGCAGGACGCACAACTTTTATATTCTCTCTGTGGACACCTGATGTTTTTTTTTTTTTTACATCACAGATGTTAAAGAAGGGCATTCAAACTTGAGTCTTTCAGGGAAAACTTGAGATGCAAATAGGCTAATATAGGAGTTTAGTATGATGCCGTAAACAAAAAGCCAAATCTTTGAAAATTTAATAAGATTTGCCCAAAAAAAATACGAGTCGGGTACAGCCCCAGTAATAAAATGGTTAATAAATCAATAATAATAAACTGTTTACCTGTAGTAGCAGAGGACAGCAGGGGAAAGAAGAAAGAGATGTCCAAATTACTTGTTGTCAAGAGTCACTCTAAGCCATCGATCCAAACCTGGTGGGAGACAAAAAAGTAGTAAACATTAAAATCACAAATGCATCAATCTATAAATACTAAAAGATGAGCCTCACTAGGTCACATTTACATCAAACGTTCAGCCCTGTAATGTCTTTTACATTTGATTTATTGCTTGTTAAGTGAGTTTTTGTAGGTTTCTTATTACTTATTAAAGCCTTGTTGGCTATTGTTACTCCCTCTTCCTGTGTATATCCCAAAAAAGCCAAATTTATGATGGAAACTTTTAATACATGCACAATAGAAACTATGCTTTAATATAGAAAGCAAATTTCAAAAACAACCAGAAAAACAATAAAATACTGTCATGTTCTTAGATGGGGTTGAGAAAAAAACACACACTACAAAAGGTATAGAATAACTACAAGATGCTAAACAATATTTCTCTAACAATTTGTGGTTCATTTAAATTCAATAAAAATACTTGCTAAACCAGACGCTGATGCTGCTTCAAAAGGTTTGTTTGAAGATAAGCAGAGAATAAAACAGATGAGTACCACTTAAAGATGCCTGAATGAAGCTAGCCGACACTCAAGGCTGCATCAAGGCCTGAAAATGAATGTTCTCAAGTTGCTAGGAAAACCAGTGGTGGTTTCTATGACAATGGAAGTGGATCGTCAGTGTTGAGACAATAGAAAGTCTCAGCACTGCGAACTGAGGAGCTTTAATGTAGCATCACAATGCAGTCTGAGGGAGAGGCTCTAAGAATAAGAATCAATGAGCAGTACATACAGAAGCTTTCAGGACCCTTATGAGGATATGTGCGTAGTACTTAAACCAAAAAACTAGATAAGATTTAATGGATGCATCAACGTAGTCATACTACCGGCAGATAAGAGTCTCCTACCAATCTGACATTTGTTTATGTAGGTTCCTTGCTGACAACAGCATTATAAAAACAGTGTAAAATTAAAAAGAATTTTAGTTCATTAGGTCAATTATCCATGTAGATCTTAAAAGAGAGAAATTTTGCGTAGTTTCCAGAAGCTGTTTTGTAACATTTTCACCAGTATTTTCAAGACTCTAAGGGTGGTCGTTGCTGACCCCTTGCAGGTGTGTGGCATGTTATTATAAAAATAATCACTTACTAACATAAAAAAAATCATGAATTAAAATAAACAATAACAGAAAGGAAAGAGAAATGAGGCAATGGCAGCAAGAGTTATGGGATCACTGACATGCTGTATGTGTTGATGTGTTTAGGGGGCAAAGTGAAAGGGACATTCAAGCAAGTGGGCGAAAGAAGGCTATGAAAGAGAAGGAGCAAATGACTGTCACGGCTGACAAGGCGTAGTGGGATAAACATCAGAGCTGCCACAGCAAAATCAAAGAGCAGATCCAGATGGCAGGCGCTGCATGTTGCTCTGCCCCGGACTGTTCTTTTAACGGCACGGGGCAACAAGTACCATGTGTTTCATCAAAGGGTAATGCAAACACGCTGTATGCTCTAGTCAACACACTACAAGAATCCAAGGTGGGATCAACCGAGAGAGAAAAAAAGGTTGGATATCTGCCACTAATGCTTACACTCAATTGTTAACAGTAATATTTTTTCATGCAGGTTTCAACAATGGATGACTTTCCATGGCTATAAAAAGGTTTGGGTAGTGCACTCATATATCACATGACCAGTAACAGCAATACTATGTTGCTCTGCTGCCAGGCAGTGTTGTCTTATTCTGCCACTGGGAGAGTTTAGCATTTCAAAAACCTGGCAGAGGGAGTGTGCAGGGTCACTGCAGTGACCCGTGCTTAGGTCAATCATCAACACTGCAGTGTGCACTGTGCAACTACAGAAATATTAACAAATGTACCCACCACTTCCCTGTCGGCACATGGCCTGCTTTTGCACTAAACATGATGTCAACAACCTGTAATCTGGTCTGGTTAACATGTCATATGACAAGTTATGGAAAAAAGTCATCACCATGGAGAGAAGTTCATAGGCAGCGACAGAAACGGACAGCTCTTTATTGCATTAAAGCAGAGTTTTACTCTTCAAACAAAACAGCTCTGGTGGGAGAGTACACAGACAATGATTGTCAGGGAAAAAAGGAGTTCATTTGAAATCTGTATTTGTTCAGCTAAAAAGAGAGAGAAAAGAGTTTGCAGACTGCATGATTTGTTTGTTGTGTTGGTCTGATGCAGGTCAGATTTGAAAAGTCACAAAAAGAACTGCGGCCTGTGAGACATTTGACCAAAAACACTGACTAACAAACTGGCTGATGATGACATCTTCTGTTCCCAGCACTCATAAATACATCCACATTAAAGGACTTCTGAGTGAACTATTTTGTTTATGAGACAATAAAGCCTTCACTTTAACAGTGGCCTAAAACTTCAGTGCTTATCGTGACGCCCGAGGCAATGCTAGCATCTCACACTACGTCAGATAAATCAGAACCATATTTAGTCATATTAGTTCATATCATAAGCATAGGAGATCAGAGTTCAACTTGATAATCATTTAAGTAAACATATTTGCAGTATGATGACAGTATCTGGGTGTGTCTACCCCCTGAGGCTGTTCTTTATTTCTTTCACTCTTACAACCTTATAAAAGGCTTTGACGTTTGCAGTGCAGGTGAGACATTCATAATGTTCTACACAAAACATCTTTCTGATTGCCTTAAGACTGACAGGATGGAACAGAAAACACAGAGCAACTCAAGATGACACTATTCAGTCTGACCAGTATTTCACAATCATGTTTTCAGCAAAACGGTCAGCAACTTACATAGAGCTATGTAACCAAAATGGTAACAAACACTAAGGAGCCCCCACTTCCCTGTCTCTGCATTCTGACAAAAGGAGGTTAAGGGTCAACTTTACTACAAATAGGTATGCCTGTGAAGCCTTCAAGTGATGAAATACCAACAGGCACTCACATACACAGACAGCCCTGACAGTATGAAATAAGTGAAACTGCACTGCCAACGAGCTAGTAAAAACTATGACCAGTCAAGGAGTTCTGGTTTTTGTTAAAGGATATAATAAAAATACCACCCATATTCTATTAAAAAAAGGAAATGTGATGAAACTGCATAGTCGTAAATAAAATAACCAAATAGAAGTATTAATTCAAAGCCAAAGCCTTGGTCTAAAACAAGACAGAAAATAGCATGATTCTACCTTATATTGTCATGCAGTTTAAGGCAATGAACATCACTGCATATTAAAGGATATAGCCTCTTATATCATGCATTAAAGATTACTAAAAATAATTGTGGGTTTATTAACATTGCTCACGTCACCTAGCCCTATGATTGTGTGAGAGATGCTAAAACAAGGTATACAAGGTATACATATGTGCGTGCACACACATACACACACACAAATAAACACAGCATGGGTGCGACACTGTGCCAAACTGCAGTTTGAGTCTGCAGTTTTTCTGGGCCTTAAATAGACCATGTCTAGTCCAACAAAAATGTCTTCTCTTATCCTGAGATAAGACAAAAATGATGTCATCAGTGTGGCTCATTCACTAGAGACTGTTCTGCTCTGTTCCCACAGACACACATGTGGTGTCGTTTCCTTCCTGACTCCCTTTGTGGACTTTGTTGAAAAGATCTTCTGAAAACAGTACAAAAGAGGTGAACAAACTAAAAAACAGGTCTCAGTGAATGGAAGTCTGAAACAGTGGGACTGTCACACTGCAGACAAGAAGGGACTTTACAGCAGCTGCATAGCCAAACATCAACAGTGAATGCTGCCTGCAATGAAGAGTAATACAGGCTGGTTATGTAAAGTAGTTTCTTAGAAATGAACGCTTGAATAAACTGCAAAGTGGCACACGTCTCTGTGGGTAGATAACTAGCATGTCTGATCTAATAACTTCAGCTAAACATCTGAGTCTGATTGTCACAATCACTGTAAGGAAGAAATCCAAAATTAGAACATTCTAAAATTAGCCTGAATGTGGACAAAAGAAAATCAAGCACTAAAAAACTGCTACATTTGGTTTCATTTCATTTAATTCACTCCATTGTGGTACTGGGAAATCCCATTTTGAAATTCTGTGAGCCGACAGTCTTCCTGTTAAATACAGAAATACAGCTAAGGAAGGCTGACACAAGACAAACATACAGGGATACATGACTTACACCCTTAAGATAACCACTTTTTAACCAAACCATGCCCAGTGTTTAAGTTAACACTAACAATTCACACTTTTCAGTGACAGACATTGCCTGGATATGGCCGCCTCTGAAACCACCACATCCTGCATGTCTGCATGACTCACACAGACCGCGACCTGTTTGGATTTGCTGCAGCACTACATCACTTTTCTCGCCACCATCAACTGGAAGGCAGAGAGAACATCATCGGGCTTGTGCACGCGAGAGGGGCCTCCCCACACATCGGCGTGGTTTATTATCATTTGGCATAGGGCTGCCAACTCACAATGAAAATGTAAGCCATGACCCGGCATTAAGAGACCATCCTGGCACAAGAGTAAATGGATGAAATAAACACACATTGCACATACATCATACTCACAAGTTTAAATTTAACAACTAGTTAGATTAAAAAGAATGATTATATTTTTACATGTTTTTGTATAATTGGCTGACATGGCTGTCGGCTCCAAAACAGCTTGTTATCGCAGTGGAGCAGGCGGGTGGGTGTGGGATAAGCTAACGTTGGCTAGTTACTTTAAATCTGACAGGTGAGTGAGCTGCAATAAGCACCGATCATCAAAGACGATGCAAAGCTAGCGTGGCCATTATTCCTTAGACTAAAAACACACCTTAGGCTAGGTTGCGGTCCAATCCTTGTTGTCCATGCTTTACTGTGGAGTCTACCCAAGTCTAGTCTGCTGTCTGTGTCTGCATATCACGAACGCTACCCAACAACAACCTCCTCACAGTTTCGCTAGTTAGCTCGGTTTAGTTAGCACAGGCTAACATGCTAAAAACAAGACAGCGCCGCCCCGGTTCTGTGGTCTTACCGAATTACGAGGACTTGAAACCTGAATCTGCCCGAGGTCTTGTTCACAACGAGATATCCATCAATGTCAGCGGTGCTATCTTCTGTATTTTGTGTTTTTTTCCTCTAGCTATGAGATTGAAGTTTATTTCGCGGAGTAAAATGGCTGCGACTGCTCTAGCTTCGGATGCAGAGTGACGTAATGACGCTGTCGGACAGGAACAGTTGGGGGAGTGGTGGAGCGCGAGGGCTGGCTGTCCTCTTTACTGGTCAGCAATTTGCTGTATGAACCACCCATGAGCAGCACCAGCGTCTCCACTACTCTAACATAAACCACAACACCACCAGTAATATCTGTTTGAGGAATCCCAAGGAACCAGATCTGGTTTTTGTTCTCAGGAGTATTATATAACCTGTTATAGTGAGGCTGGTGGACATTCACAATGAGAAGAGTAAAATCATCTCTCCTCAGTCATTCCCCCACCACGCTTTGTAGAAAAACTAAATAAATCCTCAGCTTGAGACTGCATGGCATTTTAAATGCAGATCTCCAGGAATTTCCTAATTTCCAAGAAATCTATTCTGATTAGAATTTTAAAACTATTGCTCACCAAACTACATCTCAGACCTGTTTTCCTCTTGTGAAATGCTGAATTGCAAAGACCACCACCAATTTGCACCTAATAAATGGAAAGATTTACAGAAGATAATAGAATTTTAATGTCTTATTCCATCATCCAATTTAAAATTTTTATCTTAAGATGTTTTTAGTGATTTCTCATTGTCTATGAACGCCTATGATGCTGTATGTACTTTGTTATGGTTGTTTGGTTTTCTTTCTCTTGACTGTATCCATGTCTCTCTTGCAAAAGCGTTATAAATATCAATAAAATTAGTTGATCAACTTGTCCTTCTTCTAATGATGTCAAAGTTGACCAGAGAAATCAACATCTATTCACTCTGCAATCCCTCTCCAAGGTGAAAAAAAAGGTGATTAAACCTTAAGTAAATAACATAAATTGTAAATAACAGAACAGTGCTGTTGTAGAAAGTTTTATTTTGAAAGAAAACAAAAAAGAAAGAAATACAAAAAATAAAATATTTAGAAGATTTATTTTCTCAGAATAAAAAACTTTTTTTACAATTATTTTTTAAAAATCTAATGAATTTTATAATTGCAGAGTATTTTACAAAACATAATGGAAAAACCTGAGTTATTTCAGTTGATGCTGTACATTAAATAACACACATTTTACTTCATTCTTACATAAATAAGGTACAAACTCAGTATACACTGCTTTACATTAACACTATTTTCATTCCCTTTTGCAATGCAAAAATAATCCTGCTGCTGGGAAGAATATATTTATGTACGTAACTCAGAAGGTTAACTGCCTTCTATGTCTGTTTGGCCTTCTGCAGAGGAGCAGGGGTATCAGACACATTATGCAGAAACTCGTACAGCAACTTAGCATTGTTAGCATTCCCAAGTATTTCTGCAAGCTTGTCCTGACTTAGTTTGGCTAAATCTGCCAGGCTGTCTACATTTTTTATAACAGCTCTAAAGTTTTTTGTATTAATGCCAGGCATTTTTAACAAGAAGTCATGAGGTCCAGGGTTGTAGAGGTCAGCTGATTCAGTCACTGTGTCTGACTCGGCTGTGACCGCCTGAGCTGCTGCAGCATCTGGTTCAGCTCGACCTTGCTTTAGATCCAGGAAGAGGTCAGCTGTGGCATGCGGAGAGGGGCACCAGAGTATACGGAGCCGGGGGAAATGCAAGGTGAGTAATGTGAGCTTTGAAGAAATGTCAGTGGACGATATCTCATGACGGAAATCCGATCGGGCCATTAGGGAAAACGGTTTTGCTGGATCAAACTCAATAAGAAGCACTGGTTTTTTGTAGTAGCGAGTCATGGAGAGACACTGGGTGTAGAGACGGCCACTCTGCAATGAGCCAATCAGATCGCTGACGCTCTTGCGCTCAACACATGTGTCCGGAGTCAGGATGTAGTCACCTACTTCCAGGGTAACGGGCTCGATGTCCAGGCCACGGCGGTGCAGCAAGGAGGGCAGCTCACTGCGGAACTCACGCATGTCTACAATGACTTGTGAGGGCTCTTTGGGCTGCTCCTGGCCTCCTGGTTATTCAACAAGAAATAAAAACCAAAATAATGAGACAATTATTTGAGAAAACTTGGTACTTTATAAAGTAAGACAAAGATAATCTAAGAAAGCAAAAGAGAGCAAATCTAGACTTTTAAAAAATGACTTTAAAAGACATGCCTGCTTTGCGGGTGTTGGTGGTGGCATTAGCAGGCTCTAAATTTCTCAAAAGGTCCAAGTTTGTGTCTTCTCGCCCCTCCCTCTCCTCCGGGATGACCATAGTAGCCTTTTCCCTGCAGAGAAACACACATACATATGAGAAGCCCACACTTCAACAAAGCACACATTTGACAAATATTTCCAAAAACCTTTGAGAAAAAAGAGAGAGATGGTTCTGACCTGATCAAGTGTTCGAAGGCTTTCTTTTCCTTAGATAGTGTAGTCAGGTACTTCTGTTCTTCTGTCGAGCCTCCGTAGATGAGGAAGTACACCCTAAGTTGCTTTCCGGGCCAGCTAGCTTTGTAGATCTCCAGCTGTCGGACAAAACTGAGTTCAGCATCATACAACACCACAAAACTGGGCTCCACCTCATGCAGCACCCGCGTCAAGCTGTGGGGGTCAGTGAGGCCTTTCAGTGGGTGAATTACAGTCAGCGGCTCCTTGAGGAGACCATAGTAGGCATCTGATGACAAATCAAGCTTCAGCTGTTCTTCCTCCTCTTCATCCTCCTCCATCGGTTCATCTTCATCGCCACTGCTGCCCATCACTGCTGCTTCATTGGTCTCCTCTTTCCCCATCATCTGGGTCAGGGTCAAAGATGGCCTTTTCTTACTCTTCATGGGTTTTGTGTTCTTTTTCTGTGCAGGGTCTTTTCCCTTGGCTCCCTTTGTAGGCCAGCCTTTATCCTTTTTGTGGGAGTCAAATTCAAACTCAGCGGCTGCAGCACGTTCCCGCTTACTGATTGTGCGGGAATACAGTCGGTTAAGCAGCCAATCAGAGCCGTGTCTGATGTACTGCTGCAGCTGGGCACAGGTCCGGTCATCGCTGGCACAGATCAGCACACGACCTGGGAGTCACATGTTATACAGTTAGATATAGTAATGTTAAATGTTTAATAATCAATTCAAGCTATTCCTTTAGATTGTTTATTTATTCATTTAAGCTACTTGTTTTGGACAGTCTATCCACCACTTTACGCTAACTATTCTAACTATGTTTCTATTTCTGTAGGCTAACTTCACAGTCTTTAAATGTACTACCCCAAGCATATTCAGGTGTAGCCTTTGGGGTTCAACTACTCCTGGTTTGCCAACACTGGCTCACTGGCTCTACTCCACAAAGTGCAGTCATTATTTGTTATTAGTTACACCTAGGTATTTTTCCTGCAATGACAAGTTAGAAAGTCGAATGAGAGAAGACCTTCTGTATTCCATATTTTCCAACTTTAGAGGGATTAGTTTGCATTTCTTGTTCATCTTACAAGTACCATTTGTGTTGTGTAGCACTGCATGACGTAGTTTACATATCAGCTGCACAAAGCAGTGAACCAGTACAACCAGTACCCTTTTGTTTGTGGACTAGTTTTAATTGTATTTAAATGATTGGCAATAAATTTCTTTATTGGCTCCATTTTCCAGCCCACAGGTCGCAGCATGATTAAATTGGACAACAGAAACAGCTTTTTGATCTAAAAGCTAATATGTATGAGATTCTGTTAATATAATTTAAATATCAACATTAAATGTAAGTGCATAGAATAGAGACAACATATGTAGATTGTTGACACGATGAACCTTTAGAACACTGAACTGAGCTCGAACCTGGTTGCTGAGAGCTCTTGTTTTCTTTCTCAATCTCCTGCAGAACCTCAGTCAGAGCCTCCCACTTTGGGCTCTTCTCTAGCACCAGTTCCCGCTTTACATCTGAAACACACACATACAATGAGCCTTTACCCTCCAAACATCAGGACACATACATGCAGATTACGCTGCCAATCTCTCTACTCTGTAGCACCACATGTTTACAGATCTGTTTGTAGGTGAGTTACCTAAAGCAGAGGACGACTTCTGCTTCTCTGCCTCCTCTGTTTTTACTTTGAGTTTCTTCTTGCCCTCTGGGATGCGGTACACTCTACCCCTGGCATTTACAAACATGGAGGTACTGGAGTCCAGGAACAGCCACCCTGATGGTTAAAACAGCAGGCACATGCAATAAAACAAGCAAACAAGTGATTAATCACAAAGATTAAGTACTATTTTTTACCCCAAGTACTCCAAGTATATCATCAAAACAGTCAAGTGCATATAGTTTACCTGAGTTGGATCCAAAGATCTTCTGGCTGGAGCGCAGCGACTCGAGCAGATTGAGGAAGGTCACACAGTCGTACTGGGTGAGGTAGAGCAGGAGAACCCTCAGCACTTTCAGGTCCTGGACCAGAGCCTTGGTCTTTGCTCCCAGCTGGTGCCACAAAGGGTCCAGGTAGTGACGGATGGTCTGGATGAGAACGAGGCAAAAACACATCCTCAGAAATGTAAATATAACTCATATACAGGTGATCAACAAGGCATCACAACTTCAGTGTTTTTTATCCTGTTTAACCTAAAGAAATCATTACAACTCAACACATTGATCCTATATACCCTATTAGCAACTTCCATGTGAAAGCAGCTTAATCTTTGTTATTAACACAGTGACAGACCTTTTCAAAGGCGTTTCCTAACGTGTTCTCCAGAGAGAGGTCCTCAACCTCCAGGGTGGGGTTGTAGCGTTTCAGCTCCTTCAAACATGCACTCATGATATCCAGGATGGAGCTCTGGATGGCCCTCATGGCTGGTGTCAATGATACATGGAGCTCCACAACCTCTGGCTTATGCCTGTCCAGCGCTGTGTTTACAGACGCTTGAAACCTGTTGAATAAGGCAGATTATTGGAGCAAAGGTGAAATGCAGTGATGGAAGATTGCAGTCTTTGTAATGACAGGAAGTACCTATGCTCAAACGTCTGCCATGAAAAATGTCTTTTATATTGCATCATACCTGGGCCACAGGTAAAGCTTCTTCACGAAAAGGTTCCTCATCACACGCTCCACCTGACAGAAGCCGGAGGAGAAGGCTGTGGCTTTGTCAGTGAAGGCTTTAATGAAGCCTGTCTTGTTCTTCTGTCTGAACAGACGGAGGATGAAGGCTTCCTGGCACGATTCAATGATTTTGTGAGCACGATACACCAGGATCCCTGAGGGGGGTAGTGCAGAAGATGTTAGTCTGGGTTTTTGTTGTGTAACTGAGCTATATTGAGTAATCTGAAAATATTGGACAAGTGACTAGAAAAACACAGTCCTTTCGAAAGTTTTTCTTGAAACCATCTAAACATTTTATGGTTTTACACTAAAGCACGTTTACTTTCATACTTATCTCTAAATGCTAATTTTAGGGTGGTTTTTGCATATTTATTCATTTCTAACTAGTAATTCACATATATTTGAGTAAACAACCTCACAGTGTGACTTTTAAATTATAAAAAATCTGCATTTTTTGTGTCTCAATGGACAATGCTGTTAACACTGAAATTCCCTTCCACAGGCACAAACTAACTAATCATGTGCTAGAAACTAAGCTTTATTAACAGTTAATCCTACAATAAGGCCTTTTAAAAATACATGAATTTCCACGATAACTGTCATAGTATTTTCGGTCGCATACAAAAATAAATAAACAAATATAAACAAAGTAACAAGACCTAATAACTGCAGATGGTGAATATGATCAAAATATGTAGCCAAACAAAACCAGGAATAGACAGAAGTCTGACCTGATATGAGATGAGCAGGGATGCGGTCAGTGAGAAAATCGACCACCAGGATCCTGCTGGTGACAAACAGCACCCCTCCCTCTGTGTAGACATTATAACGCTCGGTGCTGTTGACATCGCTCGTCACTGTCCTGGGCAGGTGGGTCACACCCTCCATTCGCAACTGCTCGGTGAAATACTCCTGAGAGCAGGGGACATGACACAAAGTCCTTTGTTAGACGAGCACTGGCATTTGACGTGAAGGCAGCAAAAATTAGATGTACTAAGAGATGAATTACAAAGGTTGACGACGGCAGTAAGATCGGTGATGCCAAATAGATCCCTTTCAACATAGACGTTAATATATGTTCAAGCAGGAAAAGCAGAAAGTGGAATTATTGCCATTAACGTTTAACTTGTTAGCCATAGCACGTTAGCTACTTAACATCGGACAAGTTATAAGGCGTTTATGGTAAACATGAAAACTAGTGTCAGTGTTCGTTGTTTCTCACCTGTTCGGCTGTGGTCGTGTTGAGCAGAAGAACCAGGCTTCCCTGCTCCGAGTAAACCCGCATGAACTGCAGTAGGATGCGGTCTATCCCCATTCCCTCCGCCACAACCAGCAGCCCGTCACAACCGAACAGATTCAAAAACATCTCGGTCTCAAACTCTAGCAGTGGACCCGCCATATTAGAGTGCAAATAGCAAACCCAAGCCGCGAAAAAGACGAAGTTTTCTCTCACTCCCAGTTATAAAAGCTAGTAAAAAACGACATATGTCATTGTGATACAGCCATTTGTGGTCTACTCGCACCTGTTAGTCATTGTTTTGAAATTGCACATCCAGTCACGTGACAGGAAAAACAAACAGGGACTTTACATTTGGTGTGACATTTAAGTTCAAGCGCTCCCTCTAGTGGCACGGAGGATTATGTGAGGTAAAACGTTGGAAAATAAAACTTGAAAATGTTTTTATTTCACGCATTTCTGGTCTTTCATTTTTAACACTTCTTTTGGTTGCCGATGGATTGATTAAGAGATACACAATGTTTTTCGTCTTTTCATCACTATGTCATTTTGTAACTATCTAATTTCCCCATCTTTATAAAACTGTGATTGCAGTTTAGAAAGTCATTTTGGTTTTTTTCTTGCATTTCTTGCGTTTTTCTGAGATTTGAGAGTAAGCTTGGTGCTAAATTAATTTGATCTATTTTGTTTGTTTCTTTGCTTTTGACTTCTCAATAATAGACAAATGTACAACTTGAATTTTCGCATGAGCATTTGAGTCCACCAGTTATGACAGAAAAAGGCACTGCTTCTAGCCCTATTTAACCAGAGTAACGATAACATCATGTTTTCAACTTGAATTCAGTGCATACTGGAACCAAATAGAACTATTCTGGAAAATGGTTACACAATTCATTCCGTATAAGCATAAACAGCATAAAACAAAGCTGTGTTTTAGATCCATTTTCATCCTGATAAGAAGAAAATATTTGAGTAACAAAGGCTGTGTAATGTTATTGCACCAAACTTAATATCATATCTGATGGCTACCTGTCAAAAAGCTGACTTTTGGATGCATCGGTGTGATGATATCAGTATTAGGCCAACAAGTTACTGACACAAATATTAATCCATTCTCTGTTAACTGTAGCAAAAAACAGCACTATCAAACAACAAAATGGTCCCCGAAATGTACGGTACGGTGCCAAAAGCTGTTTCACCGACAGTATTAACGTGTTTTCGGGTGGATTATTCCTGTAATGCACCGACAGGAACAAATCTGTAATATGCTTGCATAACAAAGCCTGCCAGCTGGGCTTTGTAAAACTCTGTTGTGTCAGCCCACATTTCTCTGCCATAAGAGAGAAGGCAGAGGGACCAGAATTGGTCTGTGCTCATGAACGACATCAGAGGAGCAGGACGATGCTGATGCCCACCACTACACACACCCACAGACACACACTATACACACACAAACTCACAGAGGTTTTGTTGCACAGAGGCATGGACATGACTCATCACAGTTTTGAGATTTCAGGCTTGAATTTTAGCCACTTTGATGTTTACATCTGTCACTCATCCACTGTGACTCTGTATGGAGCCAGATTATATAAAACAACGTGTGGACCCCTAAGTGGGACTCTTTATAATTAATTATCTGGACAGTACGTCTTTTCTGCCTTTCTTTCTCATCACTTTTGCATATCCTGCAAAGTAAGTTCAAGTTACCCTTCAAATGACACAGGAAACTCAGAGTGTGTGCGCGCGTGTGCATGTGTGTGTTAACAGTCGACTGAATCTGTCAGGAAAACTAATTTCTTTTAATATCCTGATTTTGAATAAATGAGGGGTGAAGGACTGTTGCAGAAATTAAGTGGGCATATTAATGAAAACTCATTTTTCAGTGACTCTCCTATTACCAACGAATTTCATCAATGATGTTAACAAGTGAGGCAATATGGAAAGTCCTAAATAGCAGATTATGATGTCTGTCTGGTCAAAGCTCAACATCACTGGCCAACCTCCAATGCTAGGTAACTAAGTACATTTACTCAAAGGGTAACCAATACAAAGGCCAGTATGTGGGATTAAGTGGTGCCTAGTGGTAAGGTTGCATATTGCAACCAACTGAATATCCTTATGCTCGTTATCATAAACACTCTGCCCCTGTTCTTCATCAGGATTTTACTTGTTTTCACATTAATGTATAGATGGTGTTACTTAGGTTGATGTCTTCTACCACTGATGACTTCAAGAACACCTCTGTACAGGAGATGAGGAGGCAAAATACTGTGGAAAGACTTCACAGAAATCGGGTCACTGTTGTATTCTATAATTCTACAATGAGATATTTAACAACCACATAGACATTTGAGTGTCCACACATTTTGGCTATGTAATGCACTTTTTTCTTTACTGGCTCAGTATTTTAGTGTATATAGTGGTCCTTCCATATGATCTCAGAGTGGAATTTCTTCTACCCTGCAGGCGTGCTGACTAAGGAGATACGGTGGTAGAGAGAGGGAGAAATTTTTAAAAAAGGTTCTGACACTCCAGCCAACATCAAAGGTGATCCTGAAGGTAGCAGGAGACAAAATGCCTGGCAGACGCTGCCTTGGCTGGACACTTTAATACTACTCGGGAGGTTTATTTGCGCCTTGAACAGAAACCTACAACTTTATCGAAGTGACAAAAACGCTGGAAGAAGCTTCGAGCACAAAAAGAAAAATGAGACTCTGCCGAGGTATGAAAGGGTTGGATCAGGTCGCTTAGAAATATGAGGGTTAAGGTGGCAGTATTTGGATGTTGATTTTCAAGTGTAAAATCTAAAAAAAAACCCCCAAAAAACAAAAAAACATTGCATACCAACCATATTCAGAGTATTGTGTTGATGTTCATAACAATATTCATTTAGTTTATTCTAATGATTTTGGATTCCTAAATTAAGACAAAGCTTGTCTGACAAAAAGGGTGTTTTGATCTTTTTAAAGAAATGAACATAAAATAAAGATTAGATCACAGCGTCCCTCTAGTGATGTTTTATCAAAAAAGGTCCTTTCATCACTTGAAACAATGCAGTTTTACCTCTCAGGTGACACACAATGTGCACAGACACAGAAACGGCTCCTGGAGGATTGAAGTCGTGCACTGTCATAAACAAGCCTATAGAGAGCAGTGGAGCGCTTTGTTGTCCCACATCTTGCTTCAGACAGTCTACCTCTGGGTGATCTGTATGAGAACGTTCCGTCCATCCAGCCTCTTCTGGGAGACAATCAGCAGCTTCCTGTCAGGATGAAAACATGAAGCAGGCAGTAAAACTGGAGTAGTAACACGACACTATCAGGACTGACAAGTGAGAGAAATGAAAAAAAAAGAAGCTTAATTGATTCTGTTATTATTACAGTTTTATGGTACATGAAATTGAGCGAAATGATGCATAAATGTGCTTGGAGGAACCAGCGTGTTTCCACGGAGGGATCCGCTTCTCTTCTCTCCAAGCAAGATGAGTAAAAGTGTGAGTTTGGCAGCTGATGTGCATCCTGATATAGTGGATGGTGTGGCACATTGTAAATGAGAAGAGAACAGCTTGAAATTGACGGCAGGCTGGAGGATAAAATAAGATGAGATATTTAACACTGACTGCAGTGTAGGAGGGAGAGAGAGAGAGAGAGGAAGAGAGACCGAGGGAGAAAAAAACAGCTAGAGGCTCAATACGTCCCTCCAACCCCTTTTCGGAGAAGCAGCAGGGTTTTGTTGTAAATAGAGGGCTAAGTCTGAGAGCCAACTTGGCTCTGAGGGCCAAAATAAAGGCCTCCGGGGTTTAACACACACACAGAAACACACTCCCTCAAGGAATAGATCGAAAGTTTGAGAAATTCACCTATTGGCTTTCTTTCTGAGAGTTTGATTTGCAGATCAAAGCCACTTTTTTGTTTTTCCTTTAAATTAGAGGTCAAAGCCAGTTAGCTTAGCACAGAGAGTGGAGACGGGGGAGCAGCTAGCCTGGCTCTGTCAGTCTTTTAGCACCTCTACGGCTCACTAATTAACATTTGTAAAAATTAGTAATTGAATTTTTATTGGGGGTTGAGATTTAGATCAATTAGTAGACCAGTAAACTAATTAACTTGACACATTATTCTTCTTAAAACTACAAAATGTCTGTTTACACTTCAGTTGTCATGGACAAAATAAACAGGATGTAAAATGTGATAATTAGTGAGCTTCAGAGGTGTTGCAATGTAGATTTAGCTAGCTTTGTATAGAGCTACTTTAGTGGTTCCTGTGTACTGTCTGTTGTACTACGGTCTATTATTCCAAAATGTTCCAAAATCCAGAAAAACAAATGCCCACTGCTCCAAACTCCCAGTATTCTGGAAATACACACTCTCCCTCCACCTGTTTTCCTGCCCATCCTTTCCTTTCTCTGATTGGCCAGTGTTTGTTACTTAATTAGGATCAATTAGCATCAATTAGAAGCCAATAGTGGGGGATCCTCACAGAATATTGATGATAAAAAAAAGGAGGCATGGAGTGTTTTCAGAGCATTGGGCCTTTGCAGCAGTGGTCCAAAAAGCACCCTGTTTCCCCCTTTAGATGTCAAAGTGATATCAATATTCTCATCTGACTCATAGCACGACAGTGAATAAGTGTATTTCCCATAATGTCAAACCACAGATGACTGCCAGCTCATTTGGTATGCATCGTGCACTCGAGCTAAGAGGCCATAACTGTGGTGGCAGAATGAAAGTACAGACAGTCCCTTAAATTTGATTCAATTTGTCTGCACAAACCTGAAAGTTATTCTTCTCTTGTGCTAAACACTAATTTTAAGTTGGTTAGTCCAGCTTTTTGAATAAGGAACATCAACGTTTTTTTCTGAGCTAATGTGTGGATGTTAAAATTGTGTTTGCCCAGCTGACATCTTTGCTAATGTCTGTTTTATAAAACCAACTTGCACTCCGTAATCAAGATGAAAAAACACCATCAAGCAGAAATCTAATGCATTTACATATGAAAAAAAGTCTGCTAACACTGGACTTCATTTTTGTAAACTTTGTTTTGCATTAGAAAGTTTTTGACTGACACATCCATGTTTTTTTTAGATGCAACATGTTGTATTTCTTAGCCAAAGCTGTTAAAAAATGAAAACACTTTGGTACATTCAGGTGTTATTGCACAGATTCACAAGACGATGCACCAACAGCTTGTTCACCTCTGCCCTCAAACCATGTTTGTCATTTCTTTAACATTAAGTCTGATTCCAGTACCATACCTTAAGGGCAGCCCTTCTACAAAATAGCAACAAATACATTTTTTTTTCTGTTTGGAAAGGTTTTAAATTCTAAAAGGACAGTGAAAAGAATAACCTCCATTCAAATCTGAATTGAGTATTTTTCAAATTCATCGAATGTTCGAGAGCTTCCTCAATTAAGGAGCCGTGCCAGAAACTCGTACATCGCACCTCAGGTCAAAGAGAACCAACTGAGGTTCAAATTTTGAAAAGTGTGACTCACTGAAAGACTTTTAGTGCTAAGAGCAGTCACGAATTTAGACAACTAGGCAAGCGGTGCTGAGTTTCAGTTGAAAAAAAAAAAATACTCCAGCAGAAAAGAAGATGGCAGCTGCAGGCTTTACATGTAAAGCCATGATCCTCGTTACTGCAGCACCTTAGCGGAATGTGACTAAAGATTATAGTGCTTGGAAATGGCGAATGGCATGGCTGCACGTTCACAAATTGAGATTATTACAGAACACCCTTGGTGCACTGAAATATAGATGAGAGCGAGGAGCTTTTTGGCACTCAGAGCTGGGTCAAGCAGCACCAGTCAAGCAGCCCCTGTGACGCTCCATAATGACACACACGGAAGTAATTTCTTTGTTTGCGTAATGGTGGGAGCTGATTACCAAGAGCAAAGAGACTAACGTTTTTCTGTGGCTGCAATTTGCATATATTATCAGTGACAAAACAAGGGAATAAACATTATGGCGAAGAAGAAAAAGAGCACTCTCTCATGGTCAAACACAGCATGCAAAAGAAGCAGAAGAAATTAGATAAAGAAACTCCATTGAAGCAAATGTATGGCTTTTATAAGAGGCACGAACAAGGCTCGCTTGCCTGTCACATCCACTTTAGCAAATCACTGTGTCAGCGCATGCCAATAAAGAGGATGGGAATGTGGCGTTTGAGAGAAAAGACCAGACAGAGGAACAGAGGGGAGAGCTGAGGGAAGACAATAACAGGAAGTGAAAGAGTGAGACACAAAGAGACAGATAAACAAATTTTCCCTGCCTGTAATGTTTGGCGGACCAGCACAATGGCTGGCTTTGTCAAATGGGCATATTAGATGAATAATTCAAGGCAGATGGCAGACTGGAGGTTTGGAGGATCGTGTCAGTAGGTGACAGGGGAGACACGTAGAAGGCTGGAGTGGATGTCAGTGATGCATTAGAAGGAAAGGCTATGTGTGTGTGCTTGTGTGTGGGAAAGCAAAAGGTTTTTTTGTTTTTTTTTTAAGAAAAAAATACAGAGTAAAGAAGGGATAATGTGTTTGTGAGACTTGGACACAAGCAAGAACAGAGAAATACCCACACGGCAGAGGGACTTAAATGCAGAGTTTTCAGGATCAATTACCGTAGCTCACTCAGTCCCTCTCATGAGCGATCATGGAGAGAACTGCAAATGTTTTTTTATGGTATTTTCTCCCCAGCGCGCACCATGGCATCAAGACTCTGTTTGATGTTGCAGATTCGCATTTCATCTGTCTACGAACCAATAAACCCTAAATCCTGACAGAGCCGCGGCCCGTTATCGACCGTCAGACCTCAGATCGCCAATGCTGCACTTCCTGGACCAGAGATAGAGAGGCGAGGAAGAACAAGAGAGAACCAAAGGAGGGAGGCAGAGATCAAGGCAGCTCAAAGGCTGATTTGATCTCTACCAGCGAAGTCCTTGAGATGCAAAGCGCTGTGTGATGGGGAGGAGGGTGTGGGTGAGAGGTTGAGATGCTGCTCGTGTTGCAAAGCCTTGGTACAGGCGTTAATGTTTTCACATTAACAGCATCTCAACATTGAACAAACTGAAGCTTGGATGTTGAACTTTTCGCCTTGAGACAGGGAGCTGTGTCACAGACCTCTGTCTCTATTGGACAAGTTTGTACTGTGTGATTCTGTATTCATCTTGATGAAATGTGTACCTTGAATCGGTAACGTCAAGCTGAGAGCTGAAAAAATTTAAAATATCTGTCTATCCAATAAAATCTGAGTTGGTTAAAGTATCTGGTAGCATTAGATTTCTTTGCATTGAATATTTAAGGAATGAAAGGATTAATAACTTTCATTTTTATGTTCATGACACTAATCACTTTGAGATGCAGTTAGCTCAGCTTAGCTCAAACACTGGATAAAGAGGATTGTGGCAGGAAAAACATACCAAGACAGGAAGTCAAATAAAAAAACATGTCGTATAAGCAATGGCCTGACAAAAGAAAACAGGAAAAGACTAAACTAAAGCCCCAATCTATGGCAGCAATATGAAGTTCATTGGCCACTGAATGTGAAATAAGAATTCCTTAAATCTGATTTGTAAATAATTTTGGTCAATATAATGAATATATCATATATATATATATATATATATATATATATATAATGAATATATTTCAAAGGACATCAGTCTACATCTTCCAGATATTACCAGCCATGTTTTCACCTGCTCTCGATATATCAAAAGTTGAAATATCTTTCTCTTCCTCCTCTTCTTTTCAAGGAGTGGAAACAGCTTAGCAGTCTTGATTAGCTATGTCTGAAATGATTTAAAAAAGGTTTTTTTACCCTCTACCATTAAGCACGTCTAACAAAAGGACTGGGTTAGCATTAAAAAACTGTCTTATGGTGAGCAATGACTAGGTTTCACTGACAGAGGAAACTGAAATCAGGTGTTCAAGGCTCTGAATTAAAACAGCCACTTTAAAATTCCTTTGTATGTTGAAGCTACCGGCTGCAGCAGTGGCTTTTCACCTCAGTGGTTAGCTTGGCAAACCAAGAGCGAAGCACAGTGTCTGCTATGCTGCACAGCCATGTTTATTCAGTCGCCCTAAATGGACGAACTGACACTGGTTCTACAGTTGGCCTTCTGTTTTTGTTTGTTTGTTTGTGAGTTTTGCTGCCACTGTAGGTTCTCCTATTGGCTTTGAAGGGACATGCGAGTGGAGGGATAGACAGCAAGATACACTCTGCAACTTTACTGCTACTTACCACTTTAACCGTATACAATGCAACTTAGCAGTCATAAAGCAGACCATCACATGTAGCTCCTTTAAATGCAGTTGTACTTTTTGAATCAAACACTACGCTAAAAAGATGTCCTCTATTCAAGCCTAACTTTTCTCAAAGGTCAGCGCTGTCTTGAAAGTTTGCAGCTGGTCGATAGAGTAAATTGAGCATCTATGTGGACACTTTCCGATTTTCCTCATCTCCCTCACTCTCCTTTTAATTTTATCCCAGTTGATATTTTCAGGGCAGACATCTTGACTTTTAAAAGACTGAAAAGAACAAGTGACAACTACACACACCTGAATAAACCAATGTAATAACATACACAAAGACTGCATTAGATCTTATTCAAAGATGACATCTAGACTTGTAAATGAAGTGTAACTAATGATATTAATAATTACTGCATCGCTTTTAGTATATGTATTAAGGATTAGGTTTGCATCCAGTTCCTGGCCTTTGTGCATGCAGGCTCACTTGCACGGATTACAGACAGATGAAAAGAATGAAGCATCACTAATGCTTTTAATTACACCTTCGCTTTTTTCTGCTTCGACATGTCAACATGTCTTGCATGACAAAAGTCTGGGACAATTTATACTAATGAGTGCACTGTGTCTGGTGACTTCGACTCCCAGAATAACTGCATCTAAGTCTAATCAGCCAAATAACCAAGAAGACCTGTGTGGGTGTGTAGCTCCCAGTAAATTTTATCTGTATCTAAAGAGGAATCAAAAGTCAGAGCCATAAGGAATCAACTTCAGGAACTGGCAAGATACTGAGCTGAAAACATGATTTTATATTTATCTTTCATTTACTCAGCAGGTTTGCTAATCAACATTAAAGCATAGACATGCAGTATAAGGCTGAATTGAATTCATGTCAACTAGGCTAACTAGCTAACGGAGAAATGTCAGGCATATGGTGGTTTATGTGATTATCAAGACTCAAGATGAGGTCTTTGTTGTCAAAGTCCCAAAGGAGGATAAGAAACGGGGTTAGAGTCCACACTGAAGATATCTAAAGAATCACTTGCTCTCATTTTGACCCATCTCAGCTCAGGAGTACAAAAAGAAGTGCAGCTGGAGGACTAATGCAAGGTCTGGAAGAGGGCAGTGTGTTTACAGTTGAGTCAGTGAAAGCGTTAGCATGCGGTGAGGGTTTAGTGAACATGGATGTGCAGCATAAACACTAGTTCAGACACAAAGAAATACGCACTTCTCCTTAAAGAAGCCATATAGCTGTTGAGCTTCTCATGCACTAAGTCAAAGGCAAAAGGGGATTTCAAACATTAGCATTCCTCCATAATTCCCTCTAATCCAAACACTAACATAACAGTAGGAAGTTCAGTCTAATTGAAGAGGGGATAAAAGCCAAGGATATCCTGTGTGGGAAAAGATATCAGTATTAATTAGCATTGTTGTGGTAGTGTATGTGTGTACTTAGTTGTGCAGCTATTTGTAAGTGTGGGCCAACATATGCCTGCGTAATGGCATATGTGTGTGTGTGTGTGTGTGTTTTATAGTATACAAGATGGTAACTGTCACTGTACTATATCCTATATGTGGAGCTGCTACCCCATCAGTGAATGTTCACTGTCATAAGAAGCATGTTTGATTGGATTTTCCTGTTTTAATCACTCTGCCTCTATTTTTGCTTATGGTGATGGGGCCTGGCTAATTACAAGGACGGATTAAAATTGAATGTCATAATGTTAAAGGCATTCTATCGCAACCATAAACACATACAGGGGAAACTAGAGGCATAATTTTAAATGCATGTACTATATGAGTGTTTCTGTGTACTTGTATCTTTGTGGGGACATTTGTGTACTTATCACCTTGTGAGGACCATGCTCATGTTTGTGCATGCATATGAGTACATGCTTTTACATTTTGCATGTGAAATGGAAGTTAAGTGTGGATCTCATAACAACAGGCTTTAAGGAATTATTGTTAAAGATTTGTGCTAAAATAAAAGCCCTTAACAGTCAAATAAGTAGGATTTAGGGGGACCCACTTTTAGAAATTGATAGATATAATTCAAAAATGTTTTCATCAATGAATAAACATCTTAAAATAAGAACTTTTATGTTTTAATTATCTTAGAGTGAGCCCTTAAAATCTACAGAAGAAACCGGTCCTCTTTCACAGAGTCCACTATGTTGTACCAGCATGTCTCTGAAGTAGCCCAGAATGGAAAAATCAAACTCTGACCATAGGGAGGGCATGTTGTGTTTCTTTTTCTTCTTAAGAGTTTTGTGGACACTTAAGACACCTGAAATAAGAAGACATGCAAAACACTGTTAGCCATGAGCGACAGATGAGTTCAAACAAAGGATCTTATGAGACAGTATTTGTCAGAAAAGTGAGAGTACTGGTTACTGGCAACTTACAACTTCCTAAATTAGCAACTTTATGTGGTTGTGAGAGTATTTCAGAGTCCAGTATGCTCAAAATAACTCAAATTAAGTTTGTCTTTTCCTGCTCTGAGCTGTGAAGCTCAAAGTTGGGACCTGCAATCAAAGAGAAAGGTAAGTCACAAAGAAAAGAAAAGAAAAGGGTTAATGCCTCACATTTTTGTTCTTTAAAGGCATTTAGGGTAAGAGAAATAAATGTGTGAAAAAGAGATTAAAAGTGCTTAATCTATCACCTTTTAAAACCTTGCAAATTGTTGCATACTTAAAAAAAAATTGTAAAGGTGTTGAATGAAAGGGTTTAAGACTCTGTTTAACAGCACATGCTCTTTAGTTAATGCAAACTGATACACTTAATGCGCTGCAGAGGTAGCAAATGTGGAAGTAGCATGACAAGTGAAAAGAAATCACGTGACTTTGACCAAAGCTCACTTCCTCTCTCGAACCAACCGTCAAAATGAGTTTTGTGCTCGACAAAAGTTGCCTTGCCTCCACCCAATAGTTTCAATTACCTAAACTTCACCACCTGTCAATCATTGAAGCCCGAACAAAAAATTCATCATGTAATTATGATGAGGGTAATTTACCCTGAATGCAAAAAAAGGCAAAAAATGTGAATTTACCAAATTAGAATGAAATGTGTTTTGGTTACTGATTTATGGACGAGCTAATTACAGGCTTTTTAGACACTCAGACAGTGAGTGCCAGGTTGAAAATGCTCTCACAAAACAGCTATGGGAACCATACTAAGTTGCAGATTGCAACTTTATCCTTGCAAATCACAAGCAAGAGTGACATATAGATGTTTAGAATTCTGATTTATATTATTTTAATGTATACGACTACATGTATAAAAACATCTATAGTTATATAGTTATAACCCTAACCCCGTTCATGTTTTCCACCAAGTCCTGCTGAGTGAGATTGCACTCAGCTATAAGAGATGAGGGTGATTGACAGAGGTTCATATGTACATTAAGCCTTGGCTTGGCTTTCATCTCCTCCTTAACAATCCCTGAGAAATTTAAGATTATTCATATGTAGAATGATTGTAGCCGCCTCGCTCTGCTTAGCCTCTAAGGTGCTTTCAGCAATGCACAGCATTTGGCACCCGTCAGTTTAGTGTGCTGTTAGCCTGCATGTTGGGTGCTAATGTCCCACCCCCCCAGTTTATTGCTTTGGTGAAATGGCTCCATTAGTGCTGAGATCCACAATAATGGCATGCAGACGGGTGGTCATGCACTAAAGCAAGCTAAGACTTGTAAAAGGGAATGTTGACTGACAGGCAGGAAGGCAAAATGTCTACCTGCTATGATGTCTGTGTGTTTGTGTATTTATGTATGCATGAAGAAAATGCACTATAATTGCCCACACCTATATGTCTGTCTGTGTAGCTGGTACTCACTCATTTAAGTGTCTGAAAGTGTGTCTTTAAGTGTGTGTTTGTGTCTTTTCATTGCTGTATTAGTGTTTTGATATGTGAGTGAGTGTGTGTGTGTGTGTGTGTACATGCATTAGGAAGAGAATATGTGTGTGTTTGTGTGTTTTTGTGTGTGCAGTTTCCTCTCAGGGGATGGCAGGCGGTTTAGAAACGTGTTCACTTCTATTCAGCTGTTACAGTCTGCTGCTCCTTGGGGGTCTTATAGAAACAACGCAGCAGTGAGGGGAGAGTGTTGTGATGACAGTCGGAAATGGCCGCTATGCCACACTATAAATTGCTCCGGTGGCTTAAAGAAACTTTAAGTTGGTTAGTGTTGGCCTGCAGGTACTCTGAACTTCCAGACTCAGCGTGTGTATAGGCTTTACGATGTGAAATACATTACTCTGCTGTGGCAGCATGAAAAAAGATAGAGACAAAGAAATAACATACTGTTTCTTGCTAACAATTTCCCCATAGAACAAGGGGACAAATATATATATGCTTTTAGCTTAAAGTTCTGTGGCATTTTAAGAGAGAATAAGAAACTTACAGGAGAATTTTTACTTTTATTGACACATTAACATATGAAATTACTTTATTATTCATTCATTTTACTTTACACACTAGTTAACATAAGCTACTGTAGGATAATAAATATAATTGTCTTGTTGTCATCTTGAGCTGTCAGTGGGTGTCACTGCCGCTTTGAAGCAGGTGAATAGGCCAGACTTTTCATTCTTCTTCTCAGATGAAGTGTTAATTAAAATTCTTATTTATTGTAGATACAATCACAGTTCCTGTGACATCTCACTGAAACTGAAAAATACTGTCTTTTCATTAATTTTTATTAATTCAAGTAGTGCTCTGATAGCGGGTGACTTTAATTGTGTCTTAAGTCCATATTAAGATAAATGATCTCAAAATCGTTTAAGAGGTTTTTTTTTAGCAGCAAACTATCTTAATACTTTTATAAGAAATTAAAATAAAGCCAGTGTATGTAGATCTGTTAGTCTGTTTTAGCACTAAAACAAGTTCCTAGAACTTTGAGAAGTTAGAAGTAGTTTAGAGGACAAGGCTACTAAGAGTTCATAGCAATCCCAAAAATTGCAATCTACCTCATAATTATGTCAATTTTTATTAATTTCAGCTGTTTAATTTTAAAAAAGTATACTTGAGTAGAGCCTCAACACGCACCAATTATAATCAACCTCATTAAATTAAGTCATCCAGCCATTTTTACCAATGCAGACACTCGTTCTGGCCACGTCCTCACAAACATTTCTTTGCACACACACACACACACACATAGTGAAAGACTCACACACTCAGTGCTGTGTAGGTGGGCGCAGGTGCTCCTTGTTGTCCTGATGAACCACTCCTGTCTCTCTCCGCCTCTCAGCCACTACATTCACATCCTGTGTGCTGGTAAATAACAGCATTCAGCCATTTTTAGTCAGCAGGTGGCTAGTTGTTGGGGAGGTTGTGTTCTACGTCCAAACAAACTGTTGAAACAATCTTCCATCTTCACTCTGAGAGAGTGGGAGTCCTGTTGGTGGTAGTGTGAAGAACAGTATTGTGGGTAAATGTCACAGAGAGCCTTCTGTTCTGTATCTGACTAAGTGAACAAAAAAAAAAAAACAAAAACAAAAAAAAAACAACCTTTGAGCGTATCTTCCACTTTGTCTGCTTGACAGCAGCCGAGAGAACAAAATTCAAGAGTCGTGTCTGGCGTCTCTGCAGAGTATTGACTGAGGACTGTCAGTGTCAACTTTTCACAAAAAAATACGCCATTTTGCATCTATTAACTCTCTTTCATGAACCAAATATGATTATGTCTTTCAGAAAAATTACTTTGCTCTCCACCCCAAGTTCAGGTTGTTGGACACTGTGCACCGTTTCTTCCTCTTTTGTTACAAACTGACATCTTGTGGATTTGTTTGACCACTGATTGTTCACACACACACAGTTGGTCCAACTTCTCATTTCCACACACTTTATATTGTGTCATACAGGATGGATGTTGAGGATTGGAAAGAGTCCCTTGTTTCTGACTTACAAGTTTTCAAATCAGAGGACATCTCAGTGTTTCAAAGGTTCAGTGTAAGATTTAGTGGCATCAAGTGGTGAAATTGTGGATTGCAGCTGTTGTTATCCAATGTGGATCCTGTATTGGCTTCTTCATCCTGGGCTGCTGTAGAAACATGGTGGTGCAACATTCTGAGCTCAGCAGAAGAGGCTTTGCCCCCTCCATAGATCTAAACGGCTCATTCAGTTGTAATTAAAACATTTCTATTTCATGCCAAAGAAATGTTCCCCTGTTCATAAATCTGCAGTAAATGGCATCAACCTGATCCAGGATATGTGCAGTCATAAAAAGTAATTGCAGTCCACTTCCATTAAGATGTTATTTATCAGGAGTGAAAAGTAAAAGCTGTGTCCCCGAGCTTTGAGCTTATTTTTATATTTTCCTTTAATGTTTGCATTGTATAGCACCTTGTAAATTTGCTGTCTAAGAACATAAATATTTTTATAAATAAATGAAGTTTTAAAATAAGGTTTACTTATTTACTTACTTTTCCTTACCAGAAAAGGCAGATTTTCCTTTATGACTTGGTAACTTTTAGGTCATTAATTATGGTAGCTTTGATTTGACAGGAACACAACATCTTCATAGTATCAGAGCTCAGTTTAATCTTGGCAGGAACAGGATGTGTGTCATACAACTGTCATCTCTGGCCTTGTAGACTTCTCTATTCTAAATGCTTTCAGTATTGTGATTCCTCTCTGTGTCCGTTTATGGCTGAAACAGAACGTCAGTATGCTCACATGTCCAAAATGATAAAGATAACATGATGCATAGCATGAGTAATACTTCACTTTTTTTTTTTATTTCACAACAGAAGTTTTTCATTTTGACATACTACCATTAGCATTGAAAAAAGGCGTAGCTCAGGCTTGTTGGAAAGTCATTACTTAGCCTAAAAAGGGGTTTAGGG
>JAPZDY010000014.1:18829685-18843345 GCA_029783645.1 Ctenochaetus hawaiiensis | reverse complement strand
AGCTGCCGCGAATTCAGGCATTTTAGGCCGCAACAATCATGAAAAACGCCCGCGAAATCCTGGAGGGACTGAATAGTTGCTCAAACATTTCATGAATATATGAAAATGTAAACCAAGAGGAAGCATGAAGGGAATAAAGTTGTTAGGATTTATCCTCCGAAGACCATGACTGTCTATACTTCATTTAAATCTATACTGTAGTTAGATGGATATTTCAGGTAAAGTGGTGGCTTTACCATCCACATTGTCATGCTAGCAGCATCTTGGCCAAAAAGTTTAATAAATGAACGGTTCAAAGGTTAAAAATTAGACCTTAATTTTGAGGGATCAAAATCCAATTTAATATATTTTGAGTCAGCAGGTTATTTCTTGTGAGTCACTCATTGGGCGACAGACAGAACCTTTATATGTTAATATCTTGCTTAAGGACACAAGCCTGGCGGATGTTTGATGTCATGAATTCCTACACACAGCCCCTCTTTGGCAAACTCTCTGAACTTCCTCAAGTGTGACATTTTAGTTAAAGACCTTTCTCTTCAATTTAAATGAGAAAAAAAAGCTTTTAGTTCAAGCAGGAAGACAATTATAATTTTAATTTTCTCATCACACCCAGTCCCCACCTCTCAATTATTATCCAGTGAACTCGCTAAGTTATGTGCACGTACCTTCCTGTCAACCATGATTAACCTAGCCGAAGGGTATTAATACTCTCTTACAAGTTGTATGTCTGTCTCTGCTGCTCCATTCCTCCATCATCAGTGTTACTGTGATTGTTGGACATAATAGAGAAAGAAAAATGTCTTAATAGACAGAACAAACAGGAGAAATGTAATTGGAAAATCTTGTTTTTGTGATTTTCTCTACATAGTTGGTCAGCAAGTTTTAAGATGTCTTGATGTTGCATTTACCAAAATTTCATAGTCAGTCAAAAAGTATAAGGTAAAATAAGTGTCTGTTATATCTTATGCTAATAGATGTGGACAAATCAATAACATGTTTATGGAAAAATATGAAGGATACTGTTGACCTTAAGTCAACAGTTGGTATACAACGTGACTGAAACCAACCCGTTGCATTAATTAAGTGAATCATGCACATTTTTGACCCCAATGAATGCTAGAGTCATCAAAACATGCTCCAGCTTGGCAAGCGAGTGAGGAACGCTGATCCCCGCCAGCTCTCCCAGCCTGCCTCGCTGGATGCAGGCCCAGAGGGCAGGGCACAGGGATGGATGGGCCTGTCGCTGGCTCTCTGCTGCCCAGATGGCTCGCTCTGTCAGCGGGCTCGCCACCAGGAGGGGTGGCGCCCTGACGTCAGGCCATGATTGGATACGCCAACTTTCATTTGCTTTCCTCCGACACCTGTGGACTGCGTGGAGAAATGAGAGGGTGGTGGCACTGGAGCTTGGCCAAGTGTGTGTGCGTGTGTGCACACACTTTCCAATATCTTTATTTTAGGTTTAAACACTAGCAACAATTAGAAATTCATTGGATATAATTTTGTTTGATTTTGAATCTCTGTAAGGTGAGAGAGTAAAAGCAGGGTTTCTTTGAAATTGAAAGCTTTTTAAGATCAATTTTACAAATCTAATTAGTGGTTATTCTGGAGCTTTTGATCACATCACACCATCTTCACCATCTGTCATTTGCACAATAATGACTGTCAACCAGTATCATGCCAAAGTGGATCATGGACCTGCATGTCAAATGTGTTAGTGTTATGTTTTACAGAGCTTAGGTGTAATAACAACACGTTTTATTTTTGCAGTTAATAACAAATATGTTATGTCCTCTTAGATTTTCAAAATAAAGCTTGCTAAGCCATATTTCACAGTTTGATTAGATCTGGGCACCAAAATTAATTGACAAGATTTAGATTAAGATCGTATGTAGTTGAAGTTACTATATGTGATGTAAGTTAACCTACATATAGGTAAGTAACCTCCTCCTTAAGCAGACACTGTATTTTAGCTTCTGTCATTACTGTCATTTACACCTACTGGTACTGCACCTTTGCACACATGCAAAAAATGTCTAATTCAATGCAGTTTATGTTATGAGAACAGCTACCAAATGGTCCTTGCATTGTAACTGTTTAACTTTTACTTTAAACTAAAAGCCAAAAGGGACAGCAGGTTATCAAACTTTTTTGTGACAGCAGAGCAAAATTTAACAGCTCAGGAAAATCATGTGATAAAGTTACAGAACAGCTAATAAAAGAATTTATTTAAGGCCACTCCAAGGATTGAATTTACAGCAGTTTAGCTTTAAAATAATCTGTTTTTCAATCCAAATGTCAGTTTGACAAAGTGATGGTTGTAATTTGTATTTAGTGTGTGTCTATTTGCACATTTGTGGTCACTTGCATTGATAAAAGTCTGTATTTTTTAAACAACTAAACATGAACATGATGTGATGCTTCAACTGCCACTGGACTGAGTTTTTTCCTGATTATTTTTTATTTTCTAGATTATTTTAAATTTTTTTTCAATAAAATGGTAATTTTATATTCAAACCTTTTTAAATCTTTTTATTAAGTCCTTTCATACTCCCCCATGTTTCTTTTGTAACGCTTTTTATGTCTTGTAAGTTCTCTGAATTGCCTTGTTGTTTAAAGGTGCTATACAAATAAACTCCCCTTGCCTAGACTCCAGCATAAAGTAATTTGAGTGAGCCAAACAAAAGTGGATTTTAGTCCTCGGGCATTATACAGTACTGCAGAAGATTTGTGTTGTGAAATTACTTTCCTTTCTCCTGCATTGGGAATGGGAGTGCTAACTCGTGGAGCATGTAATTTAACTGCCTCAGCTGTCATTACTTTGGGTTTGAAAACTTTGATGAACCTTGGATGAATGGTGGAGCTTTAACATGGTCTTTGCTGCTTAAACTGGTCGCTTCACCTGCAGTATGTCTTCCTCAGGTACTACCGAATAACAAAAAGCTAAAAATATCTGATGGCCATGTTGCTCCCATGTAATGAAAACTCCTTGGATTTCATTAGGGCACCAAAAGCAAAAACTCAGGCTAACATAAATGAGCTTCTTTTTGTGTCACTGTAGGTTTACTGCACTCACTTCAGAAACACCTCCATCCCCCTCATGCTATCATAGGCCTCTCATGTATGTTCAAAAGCAGGTGACCTATGACCTCAGTCACCCACATGCTCTTGAAGTGCGCACTTGCATGAGTAAAACACAGAGAAAAAAACAGCAGCACAGTGGATTTTACACCTGGCAGCTGATGAAAGTGTTGAAGAGAGATTTGTGTGATTTTTATGTGTGTGTAGTATGTTTGCGTTCATGTATATGTTTTTATATATATATATACATACACACATATATATTTGTACATGTAGGAGCACCGGGGAGCACTGAGACTACGCTTTGGATCAATAAACAGGAACTAGCTTTCATCTGTCACAGTAGAATAAATCTCTTGCATGAACGGAGCAGAGTGCAAAGGCCACACCGTTGACCTCCAGTCCATCCAGAGAGCTGCTGTCTTGCATGGACATTTTTATTTTTCTGCACTATCAACCATTTGCCTGCAAATCCATAAAATGAGCCTTCATGTTCTTTCAAAGAAATGACGAGAGGGGCAATTTTTTACAAATCATCACAATTTTGCAGGGGGGGAGAGTGAGGGAGAAAACCTCAATTTCAGAGCAGAATAGGTCTAAATGTGTACGTGCCCTTGTGTGTGTGTGTGTGTGAATGAGTTACTGTCCTGTAAGCAGTCGGTCCCACATTCAATCTCTGCTGTTGAGTCCAATAACAGCTATTTGTTTGACTGTACAGTCCCCGAGAAAGCAATCCCCCACCTGCTCACTCCCCTCCAGCTGCACTGGAGTCAGCTAATCTCTAATTTAACAGAGAGAGAGTGGAAAAATATGATTACAATATGTGTTGCGTGAGCTGGGTTTAGTAGAAGATGAATGTGTTGATATATTTTCATGTCGAAATGCCACATCTTATCAGCAGCCTCAGTGGTCTGGTGTGTTTTTTGCATCATCTGTTTGTTCCGCAGAGCTTATGATGCATCTCCAGATTGGTGTCTGTGCTGGCGGACAAAAGTTTATTATAAACTTGAAATGATGGATACATGTCAGAGTCATCATCATCATCCATTGAGCGAACAGAATTGAGGAGGTGTTTCTCAGAGGCAGACATGTTTCTGCTCTTTTAAAAAGGCTGTGTCACATGAACACTAGAACAAACTGAGACAGAAAGCCACACTATTGTTTAAATTTGATCAGCGTACATCCCAGAAACATGGATTCATTGTGAGTCGTGCTGAGGGGAGTTTCACAAAGGTGGCTCTGAAAAGCCAGGTTTATCGGGAAAAACCTGGCTTGAATGAGTTTAAAGACTGGTTTTCAAACCTAGAGTTCATTTGCTCTTGACAAATCAGTGGATTAATTGGTAAACTTGTTGGGTTTTGCCTCTATTTCTGTACCAATATCACAAATCACTAATTTACTACAGCATGTGTGACCCTCTAGCCTTAGACCGTGACTGAGTTTAGGAAAACCTCCCAAAAAACACTTAGTCAGGGAAAGAATGAAAAAAAAAACAGGGAGAGAAACGGAGTAGGGACCCCTCTCCCAGAACCAACAGACATGCACCAGGTGTTGTCTGTACAGAATAGATGGACAAAAAAAATGACAGTATGGACAATCAAGATCGAAAATTGACTGTTAACATAAATGAAAATAAAGATCAGGCTGGTTGCCAAACAAAATGTAGACACACAACCTGTTCTCCAACATGGAGACCTTAAAAAAGCACAGACTTAATAAGCATACAAGACAGGAGACACAAATACACAGAAAGAGAGAAAGAGAGAGAGAGAGAGAGAGAGAGAGAGGGATCCCAGCAGTGACTCCTGATTCCTGTCACTGTGTTCTGAGGTTCGGGCGAACAGTTTGTGCTGTTGTTAGGCTGTTTGCATTGAACTGAGAAAGTAATAATATTACTGTTACAGTCGATTATGTTCCTCATAAATATCTGTGAGCCACTGTTCATAATTTCTGTTTATATAAACAATGAAGCAGAGTGGAGAGGGGCAGCAAAACATCTGCAGTGTGAGAAAGAAGGAAGCAAAGAGAAGTTCAAACTGTGGCTTGTTGTTGATTGTTTGACACAGAAAGTAAGAAAGAAAAAAGGATAACGTCTGGACGCAGCCCCCTCACCCGAATCCAACATCAGGAAGAAGAGAGGTGGTGGTTTCTGACAGCTGGCTCTGAAGAAATCCAGATGAATGAACAAAATGTTCTCTTTAAGCATTTACAGTTTCTACAAATCTTAGTTCTTTATCAGTTGGACTTACTGACAGTTTTAACAGACTGGCAGTCTGCTCCTTTTGTATTTTTAATAATAGACTTAGATTTCTTTGATTTTCTGTCACACCAACTTTGATAAAGTGTCACTCAAATGCCTACATGAGGTTACAGCAAAGTGTCAGACTATTACTTAAAGAAATACATAAATCTAATATATCAGGATATCTTTATCTTTTAACTACATTGCACTCATTCATCCACAGATCTGCTCTGCTTCAGTTTAGCTTATATGTTGCAAATTTGCCAAAATGCCAATTTTTTGGACAGAAAAAGGACGCTGGTGAAAACATATTTCAGCCAGACTGAATTTAATGGGAGCAAAACGATGAAACACTCCTGTTCAAAAACAGGTTAGTAAACAAAATTTTTAAAGTGAAGTGAATGCAGCTCTGTGTGCTGATTTCTGAGTAGTAAAGTTCAAAAAGTTTCCAGAAAAACACGAGTTATGTCTTGAATAGAAACACATGGCATGATAAGTTAAGTTAAGTCCGGCTTAAAAATGTCAAACACAATATAATAAAACACACCCTGATGTCATGAGATAAAAATGAACATTTATTATAAAAATACAACCAATCATATCACAGTCATTAAGTTCGGTATGATCATTCATGAGAATAAAACAAGTTAAAATATGTAATGTTCCCCCATTCATAGAGCAAAAGTGCTCTATCACAAATTCACCCAGACACACGCGCGCACACACACACACACACACACACACACACACACAAAAACCCATAAAGACCACTGTGATTGAGCTCGGCTACCACGAGGATATAAAAATAGATAAGGACATAAGGTTCCTTCTCAAACAGGAAATGAAGGAGATGGACTGAGTCCTCTTTCACACATCACACTCATTATCCATTCCTCTCAGACGCCCCTTCCTCTCTCCATCACATGCTGACTTTTTGGAAGAGAGACAGAATCTGTCAGTGTGAAATGAGGTCAGCGATCGAGTCGCTGATGGAAAATCATCTACAGTACCCACCAGACCATGGACACACACACACACAGACACAGACACAGACAGACGGGAAGTACATACACTCTCTCTCCAACACTCACAGTGTCTCTCTCAGACACACAGATGTGTTGCTAAAGGGTTGCCATGACAACTCTCTTAAATTCCCAGTCGGTCAGGGTGAGTGTGACAGTCTGTGTGTGTGTGTGTGGAAAGTGTAATCGAGTAGAGTCATTTAGGGCTCACAGCGAAAGTCATTTTGTAGCAGTAATGTCCATTTTAAAGACAATTTCAGGACTCTGAGCTCCCAAATAAGCCTGCAGCTAGCGGGCTGTGACACTGTTAGGCTGTTCCAGCTCTGACTAAACAGTCAGGAAATACTGTGCTCCTTCCATTAATCACTAACAGATCACTACGTTTCATCAGCCTGACACCAGTCCTTTAGTTTGCCATTTAACCACACACTCACACTTTCTTCATCTAATGCACTGAGCACTTGTGTGTGTGTGCGTATGTAGAGATCGCAGCAAGAATGCCAAACAGACTAAACCGATTAGGCGTGATTTAAAGATGAAATGTTGCATCATAAGTTTTGATTTTAACTGCGATCCAAAAGTGAAATATTTTCATCTCAATAACATCACAGTGAAGGAAAATCAGCCAGTTTGATCTACACTTACAACAACACGTAACTGGAAGAAACTGAGTGAATATTGCAACATGCAGTAATTTATCTGGATTGGAGTATTGCAAGAGTAACGGATTTAGGGAAAATAAAAGCTTTGTAATACTGCCCAACAATAGAAACAAATGAAAAAGACTTTAAATGTGTAATCTTTCCCATTTCTGATATTATTTAAGGTCCAATCTTGTCCAAAATAGCCATTAAACATATTTGCATTCCCTAATTACCTCTTGATGTAATGGATTTCTTTATTAGTGATGGGATCTGCCATTCCTGCATTGGCTCCTGATTACCTTCACTCACACAGAGGACTCATGGGTAATTATGTATTGAATACAGGATCACCGTTAACTCTTCTAAGTCTGCATCAAAGCTGCAATCTACTGCTGATGCAAAGTTAACAAATCTCACAGCGGATCAGTTTTGAACATTCTTCATCAACCTGTATGGAATTTTTAGTGATGATAACTTTAATAAATCATTTTTATTAAGAATATTCTCTCAGGTCAACATACATTCAAAGACTTTGTTGAACAGTAAACTGACTGGGCAGTTAAAAAGCTTCTCAGAACAGTCATCTTTTGCCTGTGAGGACAGTGTAAGAGGCTCGCCACACCACATGAACCTTCAAATGCACATGCACATATGCACAAACACACACACACACACACACACACACACACACACACAGATAATATGGTGATTGCATAGGATGGACAACAAGGCATTAGACTGCAGCAACAGGAAACACAGTAGAAACAGCTACAACAGTTGATTATTTCAGGATTATTAAAGGAAAATTCAGCCATTTAGTACATTTTAACTGTTACATTACATTAGCCTGCAGCATTTAGTGCAGTCAAGAGGTCATATTAGAATGAGGAGCTGAAATGTTCATCGTCCACACTTTGTCTCAATCTGTCTGATCAATATTTATGCACCGTAGTGATTTCCTGCATTTCCCATAATGCTTTTCGCAGCTATAAAAAAATTCAAGTGAAGTTAGCTAACAAGTCCTTGGACTCTCGAGAACTCCCTTCTACTTCCATATTATGCTAACATTTTCTTTGCACAATGAAAATTAAACCATTAAAACACAACTTACTACTTGCTACTACTAGCTGTTTTGAATGAGGTTTCAGAGTTAAAGGGAAAATATTCCTTTAGAGTTAAAGACTGTCAATATCAAGAGTTAAACTAACAACATCTAACGATCCCATAGAGTACTGTCTTAAACTTTTGATATCTACAATGCCCAGATTGAGTCAGTGTAAGTTTCTTACACAGGATGACTGCAGTGAGTCCTCAAAGGACCCGCTAGTTTAAGAACATATACAATAATCTTTGTGGGCTCTTTTTATGGCAGAGGCAGAGAAAATAACATCCTCGCTGCCAATAGACGCAGCTGGGAATACATTCAGCTAACACACACAAAAAAAAGCTCAATTGCATTTTATCCTATATATATATGTTCCTTTTCTAATGTATGGTTGGGATGTAGATACATCTTTGTTGGCTCAAATGTACTGCTTTTATTTTTTCATTCAGTACATGGCTCAGTATTAATTTTTAAAGTATTTTCTTTCACTTGTGCCTCTTTTCATCATCACTGACCTTGATCATACATGAGACTGTGTCTGTTGTAGATTATAAGTGTAAGCATAAAGTTTAAGCTCATCATATTGCAGAGAGAATGATTTAACAGGAACATACAGTTTAAATGATTTCAAGACTTTAGTCTTATTTGCAGACACACAAGTTGACAAACATGTCAGTCTGCAAAATCTTGTGTCCAGGAACAAAACAAGACAATTGAAACAAAAAAGAAGAACAAACAAACAAAAAAGACCCCCTAGCTTGTTGTTGACATGCCAGGTTTTCCCTGATTTTCCCTCCTTTTGGCCCTCAGGCTTGCAGGAGCTTCCTGAGAGCCTCGTCCATACCTCCCACTCTCAGCTGCTCCAAGCTGTGGTACCGATGGATGACATCATCAGCAGTCACCACCACCACCCTGACGCCGTGGGTGTCTTCGCCAAGCTGGCAGCCGATGGCTGAGCTCACGACCATGTCCAGGCCGTTGTGGCAACCGCCAGCGTTTCGGTGATAATGGCCAGAGAAGACAGCTTTCACCCCTGTGACAGTGAGAGAGGCGTGAGGCTGCTGAAATTTGCACATCAATGACGAAGCTACAAAAACCCAAGTGTTGAATGGTGGAACACAAAGCTTAAGTTTGTTTGTTTAGTGGCCTGATTTTGTCTCTGTTTACGTCACTGATCTAAAATGGGGATTACTATGAATAGGCACCATGCACCATGTAATTCACACCACGTCTGACCCCTCAGCCCCACACACATCACCAAAAAAGACGCAGAATGTACAATTATAGCACCTTAGGGCACAAAAATGACCAATATGTTTGTAAGGACTTTGAAAAGTTAATAATCAACACCTGTGAGTTAATGTTTGCCCCATCAGGAGATTTCTGACTTTAACTCACACTGTGTTTTTAAACAAGAAGCTACTTTTTTGCTGATATATGAACATATATTAAGTTAAGGTTTAGTCACAGATACGGTAGAATAATATTATTATATTACATGCACAGTAATCATAAGATATTGAATAATCTCCTATTACCATCTACCACAACTGTATGAACACAATGTTTCAGAAAAAAACAGAAAAAGGAGAGATAAAGAGGGAGGATAACCAAAGAAAGCAATGGAAGGAAGGAAGAAGGAAGGAAGAAAGAGAAGAACACACTTGGAAGCCTTCCGCTTGTAGCATATTTTGTAAACCTGGGGAGCTTTCATTACGGGAGCCACGATTTTCAATTTATTTTCAATTACAAACTACATCATTAATAGAGTGGTGAGGGTAAGGCTCGGCCCTGCGGCAGTGATGCTGTGTCACTACAGCCCAAATGACTGCACACCTAAAATGGCACGCTGAAACAAGCCTCTCTTTGAATTAGGGTCTGCAAAATGAGTTGTTTCGCTGTGTGAGAAGGTAGCATTTGTCTGACTGTGAATTTGTATCCTTAGTTTTGGAAGAACCAATTTAAGTTTCTGACAAACTGGCATCATTTTAAATTAGATTTTTGGTAGGGTAGAGTAAAAAGTGCTCTGGTATCTATATGTGCATGTTCAAATGTCCATGCATGTGTAGGTAAGGAGGGGTTGATTATAAAGAGAGGATACTGCAGGCTTTTGGCCATTATAATAAGCTACTCTATTATCTAACAGTGTTGCGTTTCCATGGACGGAAGTTAAGCAGCTGGCAACAAAAAAGGAGCAACTGCAGTCTGGGCTTGAGAAAGACACCAATCTAGGTTTCTGAGACAGACAAACAGAATTTGTATGAATAAACTCTTGTGTATTCACTGCTGATACTACTTCAGTGATGGCAACATGAAACTGCTCTGAATCATCAAGTCCGCCACTGAGTTTAATTGAACAGCACCAGCATGCAAACGTGACTTAAATTTATATTAATATTCAGAGCTGTTTGAGGACAGAGGTTGCACATGCTGGACCATTTAATAATTAATCCGCCATAAATGAAAATTGATGATTTTGGCCTGTATGTGTGCGTGCCTGGGCTAAAGTCACCTACAGTCAAAACCTGGTGGAGTGTGTGAAGCTGAAGCCCACCCTTCTGTGACTTGTGGGTGGGCCTGCAGTTATGACATTATGGATCACTCCTTTTGCAAATCTTTTGTATTAAAAGGGGTGTGGACTAGAATAACAGTCTCTCATGTAACCTTGCTGCTGTTGGAAACCTGGCCAGGGGTCCACACTGTCTAGTTGCAGGAGGTGTGTACATGTGTGGGTTTTTTTGCACGTGTGTCCTTGATTTTGTTTCTAGATGAGGGCCAACAGGCCACAGAGGCCCTCCATGCCTCTTGGCCAAAGCACGTACTCATTATTCTCTATGACTGCATGTGCAAAAGTGTGTTTGTGTGTGTTTGTGCGCGTGTGTGTGTGTGTGTGATGTTCTCCCTCTAGGCTGACAGACAGTGTTTTTATCTGTCCTATGAGGAATCACACAGCTCCGCTGCAGTTATCAAGACCCTGCGAATGAAAACAAAGCGAAGAAGCAAGAGAAGTGTGAAGCAGGGAAAATGTTTGAAGTGATCACCTGATGACTCAGTTAGCGATGCTGCTTGTGGAAATGTTGGATTTGTTACAGTATCCACATGAAAGCTGTGACTTTTTTGTCACCTCTGAGAGAGGAGGTGGTGGGAGGGAGACGCTAAGACAGCAATAGTAAAGAAGTGATAGACATGAATTAATCTTGTTTTCATAATGACGAATAAATCGGCAAGGTAAAAAAAAAATCTGTTCGAAGCTGAATTTCTGAACCTCCTCTAAGACTCCCAGAGATGCAATGATTAATCATTACGCCATACAAAAGTGTGTGGGAGTGTGTAAGTGTGCATGTACATGTATGTGTCAGTGCGTCTGAGCTCTGTGGCCACGTGGATGATCTACAGCCCACAGACACACACTGCATGGCACCAACACGCAGCAGCAATGAGCTTCACCCATGTGTTTGTAATGTATTTGTGATGCACTCATGTAGAGGAGTCGTGCTGTACGTTTCTTGGTCAGAGCTTTGAAAATAAAAGTGAGATGACACAAAAGGCCCTGCTGTGCTGTGACTTAAGACCACCTACATTACAGATCACTGCTAACAGGTATAGCTTAATGTTTTCGCTAAATATTAAGCTACAGTCAAGGGCCAGTTAGTTCAGCCTAGCATGCAAGTGTCAAACAGCAATTTGTAAAACAGCATTTGGTAAAACTTGTAATAACTGCAATAAAACAATTTTGAAAATTATTTATAAGCACTCAGATCCGCACTTTGCTGGTATTTTTGAATATCTCTAACCCCAGGATTTCTCACCTCTTTTAGCTCAAGGCACAAAAATTATTACAAAAATACATCATAAAAAATTAAAACTACATTTATACATACATTTAAAAACTACTGACTCAACACAACCCATAAAATTAATTATATACAGTACATACACATGCAATCATCAATGCATGTAATGCTAAGTTTCTCACTTCATAAAATGTCTACACAGTTTTGTATGTTTATATAAAAGGTGCATTAACAGCATCTGAGATAAACAAAGGAGTGAAGAGAAAGCGAGCACTCTTAGTTTATTTCAAATAGGAATATGAATTCACACGTCACAGCACTGATATAGATTCTATTCTGCCAAACTGATGACCCAGTAAAAACAGGTCTGTGAGAGTCTGCTCTAAACATCTCTCAGCCAACCAGAATTATTCTATTTCATTTCTACTATTCAAACACCAGAGTAATAAATTCTATTCGGTTTTATGAGATATTCATCTCCTAGATATCTCAGAGGCACAGGGGTCCTGGGAGAGTTGCACTTCACTAACCTGTTTTATGTCTATCAGGCAGAATGAGATCATCGTCACAACACACTTAAGGCTTTCTTTCAAGTTCTCAAGAGAGGTGGAGAATTTTAGTTGACCGAACTAACGGACAATTCGTATGTCAAGAAAACTGTCTCACTCTGCTGGCTTGTTTCATTGGCTCTTCAGGAACAAACCTGATTTTATATAAACAGATTAGCAAAGTCCTGGAAAGAACATGGCCTGAATTCATTTGAGCATGTCCCTCTTAAAAAGGTGTCATTATGCAGGCTTTAGAAGTCCAACCACCCCACCGGGGCCCTCATCTACTGAAAAACACTGTCTCTGAGGAAAAAAGGGACCGTCTAAGAAAGAGAAGCATTTTCAATCTCAAAAGATCTCCAATACAAATAAAAGATAAACAGCCAAAAAATAAAAAATAAAAATGAAAAGGAATGAACAAAAGCTGCCCCCTTTGCAGTATAGGCAGAATATGAAGCTGACCCCTGAAAGTGTTTGCCAGAAAATAAATGTGGGAACTCACTCTTTTAAAGTGAGGGGTAGAGGCTGAGACTACCTGCATGGAAAATCAGAAAATACACAAAATAAAGCAAAAAACTATTTTATTTAAAATGTGCAAGTATTCATTCAAAGACTAGTGGTAGAATAGAACTACCAACTATCAGTGACCCTCTGTTGGATCAATGCAGTGATGAAAGTTGAACCCATATTGCCGACCGACTTCCTGACCTCACCTGTATCATGAGGAGGATTTTTGCTAAGACACTGACCACTGAGTAAAAGAAGCTGGACATAGGATTGGTTACAACCCGAGTAACCACAAAAAAACAGCATTTCCCACAAAGCTGAGGCTGATGGAAATTGCAGGTAGAATATTTGCACCATCCTCTTCCTGGATATCTAAGTCTGTAACAAATGTTATTTCTTACAGGTTAAACTTCTATTGAGATTTTTCCAAAAAAAACTTTGAATATTTGTCTTACATTTTTTGACCTGTTGGTCTCATTGATCCCTCCTTAAGAGTGATTTTCAAATTGGACCACTGGATCATTTTAAAGTTGAAAGGAAATTAAATCCTCTTACAAGTTTTAAAAAAAGACTAAAACTGACTCCAGTTGCTTTTACTCCAAAGGCTCTGACTCTCTCTACTGCAATCATTATCAGCAGCTGTCTGCAAGCATGTGTCCCTCCTCTCCACCCATCTGAACCAACAAAACAATTTTAAGTCCTGCAATATGCGTAAAAAAC
>JAPZDY010000014.1:18812919-18829111 GCA_029783645.1 Ctenochaetus hawaiiensis | reverse complement strand
GTAATCAGACACTAAATTTGAATTCAAATGTCAACATTAAGGACAAGAGTCTGAAGCTTTGAACTATTCAGTACAGCCCTGTAAGTATCTATACCAACATTCATGGCAATCCTTCCTGAAGTTTTGAAATATTTCAATCTTGACCAGAGTGATCAACCAACTGTTGATTGACATTTGCATTACCGGGGCCATGGCACTACTGTTCTTTAAAAAACACAGCTTACAACATTTTTTGTAGTGCTGAATCCTACCTTTATGATGTCAAACAGAAGCTTTGCTCAAGTTGTCTACATGATGAAGCTTGAATACTTTGCTTTTTTGAGGCTTGGTAGCTGTCATCAGCCAGCAAGTAGATCCACTGAAGACCTTTAAAATGCTCTGAATAACTGATAACCCAGTGATCTGCACTTACTATTCATCATTAAACAATACAGCAGTTGATTTTAGGACTTGCTAACTTTTAACAAGAAAAGGCAACTCCTGAGGGCGAACAGATGCTGTATTTCTGTTGGAGTTAAAACTTGAGAGCTTGTTGACTTACCTGCACTGCTGTAGGCAACCATTAATATATGACCTTAATTTGGCAAGGAGAAACAAAATGGCACACACCTCTTTTCACTTATCATGACTCCGATCAAAATAGCAAATCTCACCCTCTGTACTTGGTTTTCCAGAGCACTTCAGCCTTGGTGGCCTTGTGGGATATTACTGCACCTTAACTGCAGTAATGTTCATGGAAAGAACTCCAGCTATTGACATACATAAAGAATCAAATCTTCCTTTCACTGACAATACCACACTAAACCCATTTAGCCTTACAGAAAATGGACAATATAACAGTGTTAAGGTTAACTGTTTTGCTTTGCCCACTGAGATATGCGCAGATGGGAGGCACAGTACGTGTTCAGAGAGTGTTAAATAAAAGTATCGTATATAGTGAAGGTCTGTTTAATCCAATTTCAACCCATTTTAGTCTCTTGGCTATGCTTTGCCACAGTCTTCCATTTTCCTTTTCTTGCTGAGTGGGTGCCCTCGTGAAAAACATGCTATCTCTGTGCTGATAATTCCACGTCTTGTCTCAGTCTCTACGGAAATCCCATTTACCTGTCAGCCTTGAGACAGTGCTGGATCTTTTGTGCTTTTCTTTGTGATAAAGACTCCCATCTGGGGACTGGCCTTTGCTTTGACAGACAGAGGTGTGGAGGGCTGGAAGGAGGGAGGGAGTTAGAGCGAAAAACACCCAGAGTAAGCAGCCAGAGTGATGAAACCATATTGAATATCAACGGAGGAGAATAACTGACAGTCAAATTGATTTCTGGTCAGGGCTGCAGAAAAATACACAGAGAGGAGGAGCTTAGTCATATTTAATAAGAGTCCATATTGTGTTGATATAATTACATGTACAATTTTCTATCTGCTGCAGTCATTTGAACCATGTTGCCTTAATTGGTCATGGTGTTTGAACATTCAAAGACATTTTTACTATTTAAATGCTAATATTGGTCACTGATGTAGACCGCAAAATAAAAGAAAAAAGGAAGTAAAGAAACGTCTGTCCACATCTGATAATGTTTGATGTTTGTGCTCCTTCCTTCAGTCTGCCCTCCCCCTCTCTCCCCTTCCACTCTTCATCAACTCCCTTTCATCTCTTGGACACTGATTGGATTTGCTAATTGTGAGCTAAGTTCCTATCTTGCCACGAACCCCCTGCCACCCCCCTTCAATCAGTGATTACCTCTAAGAGAGGCTGTTTTCCTTCAGACCTTTCCTTTCTCTCTTTGACACGAACTCCTAATATGGTTCTGAACAAAGCTGTCATCTGCACATCTGTGCAGAAGTGAACATGCAGCGTGCGCACTCAAATTAAAGGGCGGCTGTCATTAAAGTGCAGGTCTGAGAAATAATTCATCACAAAATGGTGGCTGCTGATAATTTGCATGACAGAGGGATACAAAATGATGTAGCGTTGTGAGGCATCTTGCAGCCATGGCTCTTCATAAATCACTCTCAGCCATCAGTCACCATGTGGCACCCTCTTCCTGTGTCCTCAAGTTAAATACACACACATGGACACAGTCACAAAGGGAGCGGTGAGATGAAAGTGGTCAGCATGTTATCTGTCCCTCAGAGAGCATGAATGCCTTTTGGCCATTTGGTATCCAACGTGGTACCTAATCATCCTGCATTCACCAAGCTATGATCCTTATGTTTCTCCAACTACACAAGGCCCGGAAGCTATTAAGATGTCAAAGATGCACAGGGGTGTAGTAGTGAGGAGGAATGAGTTAAAAGTTTCTTTTTATCTGTGGCAGCTTCAGTCCTCCATCAGTGTCTGCATATGATGCATTTAGGAACAGGACTGAGAATAGGTCACCAACGTTTTGGCAGCGCCTACAGCTCAATACAGAATCATACTGGTGATATGCGAGTGAAACACCTCAGAGCGCTGCTTAAAGCCCAGCGGGGAAGGAAGCGAGGTGAGATGTAACTGTGCTGAGTGAACGACAGAGCTGCCAACGATGGCAGGGACTTTTGAAGGAGTCTGAGAAGTTGCATCAGCTCAGCAGAAGAACTTAAACTTAATACTGGCTACACTTTAATAGTCAGGGATATTAACAGTACAGTTAAGGCAGTGAGAAAAAAAAGAGGAAGCGAGGAGAAAGACAAATAAATACAGGAGGGTCCATTAGCGGAACTGTATGGACCAAAATTATCTTTAAGACTTGATGTCACAGAAAACAGTTTTATAAGTTTGTCTTTTGAGATAGCAGTTTACTGGTGAGAATGGGAACAGGATCAGTACTGTGATCAAGAGGTCAGGACATATTACTGATATCCTGGGGACCGTCACAGAGATGGTGCGCAGCAGTTTCCTGCACTGTTTCTGTCTGCATACTGTTTTCTTAGTTGCACAGTCTTTGTATTGATCATAGAATTCAGTTTCACTGATGATTTATTATTGTTGCAGTGAAACTATACACTTCCCATAACTAAACTGGTCTTGTGTTGTACATCCTCATAAAAGCAGCAGCTTCATTGAAATGACATATGTGGCAGCAAATCAGTTTCCCTCTTGGGGATTAATGAAGTTCATCCTATCCAATATTTCTCTTTCCTGTGTGTCCCTGATTCACAGAACACAATGTCTGATTAGGCTTTAGGTGGTCATTCCGCATTAACCAGGGCTTACAGCTCATAGCCTCACACACCAAAAGCAAATCCTGATCTTTGTTGAACTACATGCCAAGTGAGAAACCATCAATGGCTTCACAGAATGACTAAGTACATTCACTGCATTTCAGAAAGAAATTTGTCTTTACTCTGCAGATTAAAAATTAAGCTCAAACCTTAATTTGTGAATTGTTATTCATTAAAACTATCCAACACATGTATATTAGAGTAGATAAAATAAGCTCCCTCGAAAAAAATTACAACATTAAATTGCTGCTTTCATTAAAATGAAAATTAAAAAATTACAAAACCTAGAACAATAACTGATAAGGACTATAGTTCTTTATTATAAGTACTTTCAATGCTTTCTGAACATTTAGTTTTACTTCAGTCAGGGACTGAAAAACTTATAATTGCAATGGAGCCTTTTCTAGTATTTACTGAGTAGAGGATTTGTGGTGTCTAACAGTTTTTCTGCACAGAATGTCACTTTCTCGCTGAGCATAATCAAATCAAAACCTGCATATTCTAGATTCAGCCATATTATTGACAGAGGGCTAAGGTTTGAGGTTCCACCTGCTGTCAAAACATAATATAGAATTCAGTCAAACCTGCACTGATCAATAGTTTTACATTAGCAATGTAAAAAAATCCATTTGTATAATGTGACAGAAGTCACACATCACAGATAAGGTGCCAACACAGAAGACACAGGGTTGTTTAAACCTGGTGATGCAGCACTGCTTCATCAGAGAGGCACCGCATGCAGCAATTTGCAAGTCTGCATTTCTGATAGATTACTTTGAAAGGTTAACGGGGTAGTCATATTATGTAATTAACGTTTTTTTTAGATTTACTGAATCCATCTTCACAGTGTCAAATCTTACTGTGCACCATTTCAGCAAATAATTGTAGATCAATTACTTAAACTGGCCTCCCTGGATCATATCGTCTCACTGGTACCTGAAAAAAAATGCACCCACAAACCCAGTCCCTGATGCCCATGAGTCCCTCCACCCTACACCTCTGCTTGTGTCAGAAAGACAGAGACAAAGAAAAAAGACAGAGAATAAAAGAGCCGGATACAGAGAAAGCAAAAGCATTATTCAGCCTCATCATTAAAACAATGGGGTTAAGGGCTTAACTTATCAAATCCTCAGTGGGTGATAAATGTGTCTTTGCTTTTGAACATAGTAGGACCCTTTCTGATAAAGACAACCAGAGGCAAGAGAGAGAGAGATGGAGAGAGAAAGACAGAGAGACTCTGCAGAGCAGCACACGGCTTATCTTCTCCTCTAATTAGCTACTGTATGTACAATTCTACAGCCGATAGCAATGCTGGGAATTCCAATGAATTTCTCAGCTGCACTCTTGTGCTGTTTTGTTTTTTCCCCCCTATACTTAAACAGGGTTTGGAGGCAGTATGGAAGTGTGTATCTGTCTATATATCTCTGCATTTGTTCATTTTTTCTTGTTTGTGTGTGTGTGTGGAACGTATCCTGTATGTAGGATATAAACCTTGGAGGAAGAGAACCAAGTAGAGAGCCAAGAAATCTAATTACAGTACTAGCATCTATGAGGAGAGGAGAGCCTGAGAGCACTGCTGGGATTTCTACTACTCCACTCACCTCTCAGAGAGGAGCCACTGGTTCCCAGCGAAGGGAATTCAATCTTCTCTGAAGTGATCCTGGATGTGCTTGAAACCTGTTTTCTCAAAATTCGACATCCTCAAGGAGCAAATAACCTACAATTTTTGTCCGTCTGTCATCCACCGCTTACAGTAACTAAATGCTGGAAAAAATGGCTAAAGGTAGGAGCAATAAAGCAAGAGAGAGCAAAATTTACTGTGATTACAGGTATGACAGTGATGAGGAGTAGAGGAGTTCCTCCAGGGACGTCAGCATGATTGTTGCCAACAAACTGGGCTGTACTGACTACAAAGTGTTCTACCCAGTAGTAAATATCCCCCCAAAAAAGAAAAAAAAGTCTACTTATTGCTTTGTTTATTGCTTGTCATATCAGTTTGCAAAGCAACCAATGAATAAGAAATGTATTTGTACATTTGAAACATGTCTTTTTCTAATCAGGGACTTGGTTTGGGCTCAAAAGATATTAAACACGGGGAGCAAGTGCACAATTAAAGGCAAGATTTAATACCAACCATATCACTGTCAAATCAGACATCACAGTAATTGCTTGTGCAATTAAAAAGGGGATTGCCTGATACTTTACTTGCCCGAGAGGAGGTCATCACACAGAGACAGTGTATCATTAATATGAGTTGGAATGCAGTCAACAGTTCCCAGGATGGAGCTGCTAGCTCCGATGAGCCACTGAAAGACTAATTGGTGTCGCACCTTTCCCATGTGCGCCTGTGCTGCTGAGATAACATATAGATACCTGCTGCAGAATATATCATGCACAGAAAAATGCACCACTGCAAAGTGATTTATATGCAAAGTGCATTACACATGCTTGTATGTGTACACATGAACAAAATAAAGTCATGCACACACATAACTCGAAATCACACTTCCTTTGAGAAAGCGGAGAAAGAGGAATGAAAAATACCACAGTGAGGAAAAATCAATTAAATGTATTTCTATGTCTGCAGGGGACTACATTCTCTGTTTCCATCATACGTCCCTGCAGTGGTAGGGGGCTGCAGAAACCCAGCAGTAGTAATAACAACCTTGTAAATGCTAAGTCGAGTCCCCAGCTGTTCCAAGTCAACTAACAGCACAAAAAGACACCTTTAAGGTGGTCAGAGAACTCAGTTACACATCTCAGTGTGTACTAACCATTTTCTTTTTTACACTTTATTTATTGGTATTTGACCTCAAAGGAAAATACGGCAATGCATAAAATAACTTTCTTTCTTCCTTCACCTGGCCTCAACATTGAACACTCAGTGAAAATGAAAAACATTAAACATAACTGCGATAATAATGTAAATAAAAGAGAAGTATAGTGCTTTTAAAGGTTTGTATTGTTGTTTTATTCATCAATTTTTTCAAATCTAAGCCAAATCGCTTTCCAGGAATTGCATGTCTACCAGAATTCCCTCAATTTATTTGATTTCCTTTTGACCACATGGGTTAATTTCTTTAATACTTTCCCACCTAAACCCAATCATTCTCCTAGCCTGCAGGAGATGCATATCGATCACTTTGATTATGTCAGTTACTTTGCACCAAGCTGCAACATTCAGAGCTTCAAGAGGGATCAGTTACTTCAGAGCTTCAAGAGGGATCTCAATAGCAGCTATACATGAGATGACAATTGGATTTTTTGGTACTTCCAAATATAGTGCAGTGTGCATAAAACTATAATTGCAATATGTACAGTTGTACAATGTACAGGATAATGTTGATGAAGTTTTGCTTGCCTACACATTATTACTTAGTAGGACTGATTTGATGCTAAAGACACATTTGATCCTCCATCCTCTTTCTTGATGATCTTGCATCGCCTATATTTCAAGGCTGCTTTCTGTACAATTAGAATTATTAGACAAAGAATAAGAAAAGCTTTAAAAATTAGCCTCTTACCAGATGGCTGTTTCTCTTTGATTAAAAAAAAAAGAAAAAAAAAAGAAGCCACTTACAAAGAAGAATATCCTTGAAGATTTTTTAAAATAATGTGTTACTGGTACACAGAAAAGAGTGCCATAAAGAACTTCCCAGTGTTCTACAAAGTGATCTCAAGTTTGTGGGGGGTTTTTTTTCATTATAAAAACATATAATCTTTCAACTGTTGGTATTGCTACAAATTTCTTTCAGGTGAAACTGTATGAGAAAAAGCTGCAAAAACACAGATAGAGACTAATCTTTGTCTGCTGCTTAAGTGAATGAAAATCTGAGAAGAAAACTACATTATTCTGTGCCAGTGCTCAACTGTTCCTGGCTGTACGGATTTGTGTGTGAGAGGTTAATGATGCCGCCCTTTACTGTAATGACAGTAATGATCACCAGAGTACAAGAGCACATCTGGAGGCTTCGAATCACAGGGTGAGGCGGCGAGGATGGACCAACACAGGAGGGAGATGATGCGTAAATAACGCCATGCAAAGAGGGGAAAAAATTACCATGGCCAATCTAGCCAATGTCCAGAACAGACATGATTTACCACGGAAGAGAGGAAACACACAGCCAACACAGACTGCAAGACAAACTACACATTTGTGCCATTTTTTTTCTTCAATATGCAGTAAAAGACAGTTTTCTGAACTTTCTTGTTCATTTTACTGTGTTCTCCTTGTAAAAGCCTGCAGTCTTTCGATTAGGATATTTTTACCCAGCGCTAACCCTAACCCTAACCCAGCGCTAGCTTGCCCTGCAGAAAACTCCTACCTCATGCAGGCTCATTCAGTTTCTTTATTTTGCGGCTAACATATAAAAAATCCCTAGAAATATAAATTTCAATTAAATTTAGGTTTCTGCTAAGTTTCATCCACACATAAGTTCTGGTACTCGTAATAATATATCCAAAGCAGAAGATTGTACATAAGTGTAAATGTATTTAATGTAGTTGATTTGTTACTGCTTATTCACATGAAACAAAGAACTACTGAGGATAATGTGAATGTCATTCATTTTGTTGACGTTTTGTCTCAAGTATTACAAATTCTTAGACAAGAAAAAATGGGAAAGTTAATGCAAATTTTTATGGCAAAAAAACATAAATGAACAATTAATTTAATGGACATTCTCCTCCAAATTATGTACATTTTGATACTTTTAGTAGATGCTGAGATACGTAACGACACACGTCAAAAAAACAAACCAAAAAAAACAAAAAAACAAAACAAAACAAAACAACAAAACATCCAACCTGATGTGGCATCATTGGCTTTATTATTGGCTTTAGTGGCTTTATTCTCTGGAAATTAAGAATGTCTGTACTAAATAGCAAGGTCACTCATCCAACAGCTGCCATGATATTTAATTAAAAAACAAAACAAAACAAAACTTTGAGGTACAACCTGTGTACAACAGTGGGCCAACCCACAGACATTTCCTCCCACATAACAGCATGGCTAACACCCAAAAAATGCTTTTTGACCAATATCTGCCACAAATGTACAGTAGCAGCTCTATCAAAAACTGACACAGAGCGCAGTGAAGATCACAGTCAGGCGGCCTCTTTTACAATCTCGCCTCAAGGCCATATTCAAGAAGGCTTAGGGTACAACTGTTACAGCATCAGTCACCCAGACGCTGCTAGCAGGAGATGAAGGACAGAGCAGGAGCATGAAAGAGAAACCAGGGATCAGAGGAATGCAGAAAGAACTAGGAGAAAAAGGCTTATTATTCAAGAATAACACGTTTGATTTCTTTCTTTAGTGCAAAAGCTGATTTTTTTTTTTGTTATTATCATTTAGTCATCAAATTTGAGTGTAAGATTTTGATTTTGAAGATTTTTTACACTTAGCTGATTTTTTTAAGAGCTACTAATGATAAAGTTGTACCATATTTTACAGCTTTTTGTAATTTCGTAAGAAACTAAAAGGTGTTTCCTCATTATATATAGATTTCATATGATCTAAATAACTGATTTTCAATAAGACCACAAAGTAAGGATAACTTAATTCCAGAGACAGAGATTGACATTTTGCATAAGCCTATTGTTATGTATGGGATAGGATGGGACAGAAAGATTGGATGAATGTGATGGTAAAAATATGATAGATTGTGGATAAATCACAGGCAGCCTAAAATCACATCCCTTCTCATGCTGTACTCAGAAGTGTCATACTGTATAATGCATTTACACACATACACATACATCAAATGCATTTCCATACGAACATGGGAAAGTCGTGTAGTGTTCACAGCTTTACAGTAAGCTGCAGCATGTCTGACATCAATTATTAATGAGCGCGCACAGTACATCTATGTATATTTTTCATACATTACATGTCCTGTATGTAGTCTGAATTTATAATTGCTGGCAGAACATGTGTGAACAAGAGTGTGGATAAGGAAGGACACTTGCAAGTAGCATGTTCTGCACATGCAGTAACAATCTTGGTTCTTCTGCATAGAAAAAGCCTGTATGGATTGCCCTTTAAATCTTTAACCCGTGTTCCCTTAGAGAAGCAATCAATTATGACAGAGAGGGGTCATCAGACCAAAACGAGCCAACATGGTTAAATACATGCTGGAATAATGGCTGGATAATGAAATTAATATCATCCCCGCCAGTCACCTTGATGCATGATTGAAAAGCACTGTGGAAGTCCATAGGAGCAGTCCTGTCAATCAGTTATGCAGAACTGGCTGGATAGTGAGATGTGTGTGAGATGTGTATGTGTGTGTGCGTGTGCATGTATGTGTGTGAGTTTGTGTGAGTTGAGTCACTCCTCTCTTAAAAAGTCTTATTGTCCTTGTGAGAGTTTCCCAACCTAATACCCTTGTATCAGACGACAACAATGGATTTTGATTATGAAATTATTATTCTTCTAAGGAGTGAATTCATTAGTTAATTCAATTACACTCGTTTTGTGTGTGTGCCAGGAGCTCCTCCTGTGGTTCTGGCTAATGGCATATTAATCCTCTGGGCTGGGATCTTAACTGTGCCTCAGTTAGATATGCTAGAAATGAACAGGTTTAACAGGAGTACCACTAAGAAGTATTAGGACAAGAAATTTAACATCACTTCACAGACAGTCTAAATCCATCATTACAGAAAAAAGTGCTGATATTTTAGGGTTTTGCAGGAGGAAGCTGTATGGTTTTTGAAAGAGGAAACTACTTGACTTTAGAGACATTTCTAACTTTATCCATTTATCGGTGACTTCTTTTTTGGACTAAGTTAGAACTCTTTGTTCAAACAAAAATAAAGCACAAATCTGAATTGACCAGAACTAGTCGGCAGAAGTGACAACACAAACTGTATGACAGGTTTAAGACAGTTTCCTTCATCTAGTAACCGGCAGTTTTTTGACAGTAAAATCTGTTAAAGTCTCACTGACTTATACAGGCTAAAATTAAATGTCCAAATATCCTTAAGGATTTGCTAAGTTCATCCCTGTTTGATTTTATGAGTGATTTCTGTGATTTTATTCACTAATTTTAGGGTCTACCTCTTAAGAATACTCAAGAATCACTGACAAGTGACATATTTAGTGAGTTAAGAGGCAAACGGCATCAAAAAGGGGCAGATGGGATACATAGCATGTGAATCCATATGTTTACATACCGCTTTTTAATCCCAATAGTTTTAAAAATAAACTCTTAACTTTACTAACGCCTGTGGAAGTGACCATAAAGTTCTGCCTTCAGGTCTCTTCTCCAGAGCTTCCCATCCCTCCAGTTAACTAGAATTTCTTCCATTTAAGTCCCCTTAAGTCAAAGGCTGGACATAACCCTGCTCAGTCATGCAAGTTGGTCTGCGCAATAATTAGAGAAAATAGTTGGTTTGTGAGCACTGCTGTCCTACCTGCCTTCTTGAACCTGTCTATAAGGCTTTGTCTGACTCCTCTCTGCAGATTGAAGTAGTCGTCCTCCTCATCTGGGGTCTTCAGGTACAGAGGAATGTGCTGGAACACAATGACGTGTTTGGGCTTGGCTTCCTGTGTGAGACAGATGTGAGTGATGAGTTCGGTACTGGTCTTCAAAAATGAAAAATTCAATTGTTGTGGCACGTGGCTGCTGATGACAGCACTTATTCAAACTGCCAGACACAGCAAAGGAAGATGCTATCCTGCTGAAATGTCATCATTAATAAGGTGAGAATAGAATCATGTTATCGATGCTGTATTACCTTTGAGGAGGAAGCTCTGCTCAGCTGCTCCTCCAGCCATATCTCCTGGGCCTCCTTCAGCTGAGGGCAGGCAGAGGCGTCGTAGAATAACTGGGAGTTCAGAACCAGGCAGAGGACACCACCCACCTGGGGCAACAGGAGAAAGAAGAGACAGTTATTATTTCCTCCTGTAGTAGTTCCTATATTTTTTACTGCTTCAAAAACCTTACTTTCATCTTAGTTTAAAAAATCAATTACAATACACAGAAAATCTCATGGGAAAAGTAAGCATGTAAACAGGGCAATAGAGTCGAGAGGCTGGAGCTGAAGGTTTATTTCAGTGGGTAGAAATATGTAAAAGGACTTTATATATGTTAGTAGGACTGAATAAATGTTCTCAATACCTTTGAGGTATCGACTGAAATAACACTGGACCAAGCAGTAATAAAACTTCTCCAGTCATATGATTGCATTTGCATGCATTTAATTATTTTTGTAACCAGAATAAAAAAAGACTATTTGGATGATTTGCTCGAAACCCATCGTGCTCTTTAATTCAATGTGACATGTAAATAGCCCACAGCAACACCTTGTATAGTCTGTGGTGTGAGAGTGCGACACTGTGTTTGCAGAGTTAGTAGTTTAACATGCCGATTTGCCTCACAAATGTTCAAAATTATGGCTATGCCACGGACCCGTAGTTTTTGATAGAAGTAAATGCATATACTGAGCATATACAGAACAGGGAGTTACAGTGATATTATCCATGTTATCTCAGACTTTAGCTTAAATATTAACAGAAAGGTTGAGTTACAAACTTGACGTGTGGGGTTTTGGTTAGGGATAGCCCCCTAAATTTAGTGAAAGTACAATGCTAAATAGCAAAGTACCCTTTCATATACAATAACTATACTGTACATTTTGAGTGCAGAGCAAACCAGGGCCAGTGGTCATAGTAAGTGAATCTTGTTATAACCACTACTACTTCTGCTGCTGCCAAATGTATTAGGTGTCTGCTTACCCAGAAGCTGAAATAATCATCTCCCCAAGCACTGCAGTACTGCTCCACCGTCCTGGGGGTGGGGGTGTTGCCCAGGTCATGGTTCCCACTGACAAATACCAGCGGGATGGAGGGATCTGTCCCCTTCAAGGCTGCTTTCAGGTCCCGCTCCTGACCTTCTCTAAATGGGGTGTCTGGGGGGAACAAGGGAAGTCATTGTTACAATGTGAAAGGCAGTTCTGTGACCTCGTTTGAAATTAGGTGCCTATTACAGACTCCTAGATAGAGAAATAATAAAACACTGACATGGATCAGAAAAATCAATACCTGAATATTAATACTGATAAAAACATTTCAACTGGACAGCATAAAATGAGTCAGAGAGAGGAATGTATAAGATTGTTGATGAAAACTGCCAGATTGTGAGTGCGAAGGGTACTACAGGCGAGAGTCGCCTTAGGGAAGTGGGATTATTTGGATGATAATGATGACAGCTCAGAGAATGATCAATGCTTTGTACAGCTCGACTTTATATCACCATGGTTACTGACATGATGAGTAGTGTTCCGGTGGAAGCTTCCCTGGTCCACGCAGCAAACCCATCCTTCCTGCTGAGCCGAGAGCAAGCCACATTTCGTCAGCTTTATTGCTCCAAGACACACAAGGCTATGTTTTAAAATGTCTTTGCAATTTATCCATTTGTTTGTTTTGGTGAAAAGTAAGGCTGCCACGCTATTTAACCCAGAGTTCACAAACAGGAAAAGTGTGCAGAAAGGAGGGCATTGTTTTTGAGCTAAATGAACTCAGTCCCAGCCAAGGTAACGGGCAGAGAACGGGTGGGATTCTATCTATTTATAATTTAGAATGTATGTCAAACAAACCTATCATCCCCTGCTCTTGAGTTATTCTTTTCTCTCCCTTCTCTCCTCCTCCTATTTCTTTCCCTCTTTATTCATCTGAGTAATTATTTTACTGGCCTACTTTTGGAGCAAACGTTTCCTTGGATGTTTGGATAGGACTCATTACATAAGAGTCTTTTGCGACAGAACATCTTGTGCATGACAGAGTGAGAGACTGAAGAGTTTAAAACGCATGCAGATAAAAGGTAAAATGCCATTTTCACCTGTCTCTCTTCTATAATTAAGCTAGCCTGTCAGACTTTAAATTGTCAACATAACACACAAACATGCACTCAATTACAAGGAGAGACACAAAGGCCCCTTTGGTTGCATGTAACAGATTCTTTGTGACAGTTTTATTACTGCATTTCTATTCAGGTTTGGGGAGCAACTGCTTCTGTTTTATCAGATTTAATCTTATCATTTCCTCATGTATAACAGGTTGTACCTTAAGAAAAATAAGTTTCTGTATTTTCAAAATGATGGCAGACATGTGTTCTGATTTTGGTTGCAGTGATGCAAAGGAGAAATGGATAATCTCCATGTATTACTGAAGGGTCTAGAAATCTGAACCAAACTCTGGCCTACAGTAGCATTTTTTTCAGACCCACTGTCTTGCCTGACCCACATCCAGTTTCTCTTGGGGACACAAGCACAAGCCAACATGTTGGTCAGCTGCTAAGTTTATTTTCTTGGGTCTTATTCAATGGCTGTGTCCTACCAAAACTACACTGTGCTAGGTAATGTTGGTTAAGGTTAGCCTGGGAAGCCTGTAAGGTTACATTGTGATTGATGTCAAATGCTGACAGGGAAATTTATTTGGCTTGTGGGATGTTAAAAAAATAAACTAAAGGCAAATGTTACTCAACACAGTCTGTCAGATATCAAAACTGCTGATGATGTTTGTGTGTTTGCTCAGTTAAGTCTAAGCTGCATGCAAGAAGCAAAAGGTTGGGTGGAGATAGAGGTGGGAACTACACAGATTTACTCAGACTACATGAAGGTAAAGAAATAGGTTTTATTTAAGTCTATGTAAAGTTAAGCATAAAGATGATACACAGCAGTTTGCTATTCATGGTATTAACAACTTTGAGTTTTATACAGCACATTTAGGGTAAACATTCACCAATTCATCTACATAAACTAGTGGCAGAGGCTACCATGCACTTACCACTTACATATCAATACAAAGTCTTAATAATAATTATCCATAAATAGATAACCATTCTGTACAGAGGTTTGGAGTTGGTGATGTGTAGGGCAGCACAACACTGAACATTTAGTTTGGCCTCTGGGGAGCTGACAGCTTGAAGCAGAGTCCTGATGAAAATGCTGACAGCTGAGACCGTAACAATGTGGACTCATTATTCCACAATCACAATATTTGACCACTTCCAAAATGATTTACAAACAAAGGCAGCCGCTCTAATTAAGGTGGGTTGCAGAGTAGGGGGTGCAAAGGTTGTCATGCTGAGGCAATGGCTACAGCTGCTAGCTCACAACTAACCCTGCGGTTACAGACAATTAGAGCTTACCCACTTGCTCATGAGTGGAGAAAAAATCCTGTTTTCATTTCAATAAGGTCTTTTTTTCTAAGTATTCAACAATCTTAGAAAATCTGGAAGGTGGGGTGAATGAGAAGTACTCTTAATTCTCATAAACACCATCTTTGTGCCCTTTAGCACAGCAGCTGACCTTGGCCTGCAGCTAAAAAGAGAAAAAAATGTTTAAAGCTTGACACCATCTGAGTGTGAATGTGTGTAATCGAGTGAGTGTGAAGCAGGGTGGGGCTCAATTTTCTTTAGATAAATAAATGTGAAAATGTGGCACTGTTAGCCAACCACAGTAGCAGGGAAGCTGCGCTGCCTTCTGCTTCCTCACACCTACGGCTGCCTGCCCTTAACTACAGCCATCCACTAACATGGCAATGTCCATGAATCATCCCTCAGCAGTACACAGAGTAAACCAGTCCTCAACCATACAGCCCCCCATCAATCTGCATTTGATACACCTTGCATTAGATTAATGGAGAGTGCTTACAGGCATGACACCATTAAGGCACAAGGCAGTTAAACATTTGTAGGTTGTTTTGATACATATGTCTTGATACAGGGGGAAAGTCTGGACTGCTTGTTTACTTGAAACTAGAGTCATACATACCTGGTTACATTTTTCAGTTAGCATGTCCTCCTTTAATTCAGCTTTAACTATTGTTAATACTGGCTTACAACATTATGCAAATAACCACATGTTTAGCAAAGGGTAGGATACAAGGGGGGAGGGGGAATGAGAACCCATTTATATGAAATATGTCTGATATTAAAAAATGAGAAGAACATGCATCATATCCTGCAAATAAGTTCACTTTTAGATATAGGTAATTCCTCATGTACAAGAAATACCAATAGATTTAATAAAAAATGAATTTTTATGCACATTTTTCCTCGCCCTGCTTGTAGGTTTTGGAATATATGTGCATATTAGGGTGTATGGAAACATAAACACAGTGTTACTCTCCTCTCTGTGGAGCTCTGACTGAAAAGCCTTGTTCAGTTAATGAGATTGCAACATTGTGCTTCTCAAACCTTGTCAGTAGACTTTGGCAGCCTGTCCAACACTATAAGCACTTCTCTCAATTTCCTCTGGAGACTGGCTGTTGAGATTGGACATAAGGCTTAGCTGCTGGGGTCTTGGTCTTGCATACATTTTCTGCACTTATGCAACTTTCAGCATGTGAGGACACTTATATTCGTGTCAACCTCAAGCATGCACTGGCACTGACAAGCTAGGGTGATGCACAGCCTACAATTTTTAAAATGAAGATGTCAGCCGTCAGTCAGTGTCTTTTGCCTAGTTTTTGCAGTGTGTCCATTGATGGCAGCTTTTCGGTTGATTCAGCATGCTGAATCACATTGAAACCACAGGTGAGAGAAAACACTCTGACTGGCTGTTCCCCTATGGCCTACAAGTACAAGTACAATCCCAGCAGCCAGTGTTTTGCCTTTGGATGACCAGACTGATAAGTTCCCTCAATATGTGGATCTGGAAAGAAAAGTGCCAAGCAAAGTTTTTAATATCAGAGGTTTCAAATAACTCTGGTTCTTGACACAGGTTGGGAAAACCCCTTCAGCTATTTGCTTTTTCAGTACCGTAATTTCCGGACTATAAGCCGCTACTTTTTTCACACGCTTTGAACCCTCCGGCTTAAACAGTGATGCGGCTAATTTATGGACGAAAATAAACGAGAGTGTGTGTCAAAGTTAGGCCTGCACGATTAATTGTTTTAGAACCTCGATGTAGATTCACCCCTACATGCGATTTCATTTCTAAATTACGTTGATTTTTTTTTTCCAAGAGCCGGCAGCATGTGTCAGAG
>JAPZDY010000014.1:18780081-18800193 GCA_029783645.1 Ctenochaetus hawaiiensis | reverse complement strand
CCCCCCCCCCCCCCCCCCCCCGCAATCCCCCTTCTTAGCATAATGATCACAATATATCCCCCTTTTTAAACCTGCCACCTCCACCCTTCATCCCTCAGTAGCTGAGAGTAAAGGGGCAGAAGAGTTGTTTAGTTGAATTTGTAAGAGTAGTCCACCTGACTGTTTGACCCTTAAACAATTTGTGCAAGTTAGAATCTATGGCCATGACAAAAACTTTGAAATATCATTTGCCCAACAGTGCTGTGAATAGGTAAATCTATGGCACTGTCCATGGTGCTGAAGCAACAGAAGCTGAAGCTGAGAGCTTCGTAGGCTGATTGCACTCTTTTTCCATCTCAGTCCCCACTTCTGTCAGATTCAGATTTGATATATAATATTCCTTAAACTATATAATTTATTTCTAAAGGCCTGCTATATTTTATAGTAGTGTCAAGATCAAAGTAAAAAAAAAATAGCAGCTTGTTGCCACAGGAGAGGGAAAGGATCATAGAGACATGCTGCTGCCTGCAGTTTTCTTATAAAAATCCTGTGTAATCTTTTCATTATCAGTAGCATCGGTGCTGCTGAAAATACACCTGAGTCCCATGGTACCACTTGGCCACCCCCTGATAAAAATTAACAGATCATGGACCATCTTTATTTTTTGGAGACATTCTTATGGTTATAAGGCTCATGACTTTTCCAGCAGAAAAAAATCTGTGTCAAACACCAGATCCCTTGTTTTGAGGATTACCTCACTCTATTATTTGGCTGCCTCTTTTATTTAGGCTGCAGACGGGTCTCCTTGGGCATTTCTGTTTGAGAACCCCTCTTGGTTTCAGAAGTTCCAGGGATTGAGTGTCCTGGGGCCTTATTATTGGAGAGGGGCTCTTTCTCAAGATGCACCCCCCGCTTTTGGAGGCTCTGCCAGCCACTGCCTATTGTAGCACATTAAGCTACTTGTGATTACAGGATTTCTAAAACAATGATGGCAACCTACGACAGAAATGCCAAAAGGAGGGGGGGGGCTCCCACGCCTTTCCTCGACGACAAAACAGAATGTTTGTGCGTATTTCGGGGCTTTTATAAGAATATCTCACAGGACTCCCTCTCTTTCTTTATCTCTCCCTCTCTTTCTCTCTTTGTGTGTGTGTTTCTTGCACAGTCTCACTCCCTCCCCATGTTTTCCTCCTCCTCTCCTTTTGCGCACTAGGCTCTCCCACCCTCGCCTCTTCTATTCGCTCACTGCGCCCTCATCCTCGGTGCGGCTTGTGTCTCAGCCTACTCCTGTGCGTAAGAGCGCACCGATGGATATGTAAAGTGATGTGCTCCTGAAAACGCGAAATCTGAGCCTGTAGATGCCTTTCTGGAGAGACGTGCAGATGCGCAGCAGAGGAAGCGCATTGGAGAGCATTTAGTTAGACAATTTCAACTTGATTCCAATGAGACTGTTTTTATTCTGCGCCTTTTTGACGATGATAAGGTAATAAAAATGTTCATCAGCGCGAATGACGGTGCGTTGCTATTTGGATGTGTGTTTCTGGACTTTTCAGCATATCATGACCGTGCGCCTATCTTCCTCTCCTCAAGTGTCTTCGTTTCTGCGTGAAGTTGAACGGCGAAGAAAGCACGATGAGAGGGAAATACTTTCTCCTCGGCTTCTTGTTGCTCAAACTTATGGCTCTTGTGTGCAAGGCTGACGGGGAGCCTGGACAGCTCGGAGGATTCGTAATGATCTCCACCTCCAACGGCTCAAGAGAGGAGGAGAGCGTGTCCGAGGAGACCCCGCACACGGAGGACAAATGCCGGGGTTACTACGACGTGATGGGTCAGTGGGACCCGCCGTTCTTCTGCAAAACGGGCATTTATCTGTACTGCTGCGGCACCTGTGGCTTCCGCTTCTGCTGCTCGTACAAAAACTCGCGGCTGGACCAGAGCACCTGTAAAAATTATGACACTCCGGTGTGGATGAAGACCGGTCAGACTCCCTACAAAAAAATGAACAAGATGCACGACAGCACCAAAGACAAGACGAACTTAATTGTTTACATCATATGTGGAGTAGTGGCCATTATGGCTCTTGTGGGGATTTTCACCAAATTGGGGCTGGAGAAGGCGCACCGACCACAGAGAGAGAACATGTCCAGGTAAGAGTCTCTCTCTGTCTCTTTCTTTCTCTCTCTCTCTCTCTCTTTCTCTCTCTCACACACTCAACACGCACACCCCTCTCTCTCCCTCACTGCCTCTCTCAGTGCGCTTGTTTACATAGACAGTTGCAGTAGTAGCCTATCCGCGCGCAGTGATCTAGAGCGCGCAACGTGTCGGTCTTTTCTTCATCCTCCTTTGTGCATTTTGGACGTGCATAACGGGAATACAGTGCAACACAACTGTAAAACATTATCAACGTGCATATTATGCATGAGGCATATTACATTTCATAAACAGGCTGCGGTTTCTCGGCAACCGGAACAACTTATGACATCTTTTGTATTAAGACTCTTCATGGTACTGCACGCCCTCTCCACTTCGGTCCATCTATCCATTGTGATATAGCACAACATTACGTGAGCCACTCTTCTCTCATCTGGCGGGGGCGTTTATTTTTCCACTGAAGTAAGGCGGCATTGCGCTCCATTGTGCTTCATTGTGTATCTGTCTGAGTGGAGATCAGTGGAATTGCTTTTATACACCTTCATAATCTAATAGGCAAAAGTGTACAGTATGTGCAGTGATCTCATCAAAAAACAGGCCAAATGAAACCAAATCTTGTCCATTCATCAGGGAATCCCTTTTTTCTTCCACTCAGCTGCACCTCACAGTCTCATAAAAAGATGCTGTACAGCAGTGCAGTCCAAGTGAATAATTAAATTAACCATGTTATGCACAGTTCCTCATGTCTGCACCCCTCATCCATCACCGCCTTTCTGTCTCTCTCCCCTCCTATCCTCTTTTTCCTCTTCTCCTCTTCTCTCTCTGTCTGTCTAACAGGGCTGTCGCCAGTGTGCTGCAGGGCGGGTGTCCAGGTGAGCAGTATCGGGGGGAGGAGGCCCTGGGGATGCATTCACAGCACTTTGTTTCCAGGGCCACAAACCTCCGTGAGTTTTTATTTCTCCTCTTTTATGTTCTGGGAGTTTTGGATGCTCATGACTGGCTGCTGTGAACTGTGCGTATAACTTAGAGCAGCATATGGAGCTGTGGGTGGGGCGTGTGTCAGCAAAACAAAAAAAGCTGCTGAGATGGAGCGACTTAAATGTGTCCAGGTTGCTGTCAGGGGCTCTTATGAAGTCATCTGGAGTGATGTGAGCGTGTGCCAGTTTGGAATCAAGTCACATATCTCAGCTGGACTTATAAGTGCTTTTAAAACCAAACTCATACCTGGTTGATGGTGCAGAGACAGAAAATCCTCAGAGATCAGGTATAAGCACAGGAAGAGCACACAAACACACACACACACACCCCTGCAGGCATGTTCCTATTTTGTTTCAAATGACAGGACAGGGTATTTGTTTTATCTTACACCGGCCAGATATCCATCCATTTCATAACATGCTCGAAAGAGAAGATCTGCCTGCCTTTTCTGCAGCTTTTCAGATCCAAACGTTATTCACTGTTTTATTTTGGTTCATGCCTACATGATATAATGAGAGAGAAAAAAAAGGGGAGTGGGAGCGTATGTGTGTGAGTGAGTCGGTGAGGAAGTGGTGGTGTTGGTGGTAGTGAGCGTATTTGTGTGTAGGGGGATTGGGGGTGCTGGGAGTCTGAAGGGTGGTGTTGGTGGTGGTGAGGGTATAACACAGAGTGTATGAATGCCATCTATTTCTGTTGCGTCCCGTGGGCTGCTACAGCACCAAGCTTCTTTGTGTTTGAACACCAAGATCAAACAGATGAATGCACACACACACACACAAAAAACCACACTAAAATATGTACAGGCCAAAGTATACAGTATACACACACACACACACACGTACACACATTCACACACACAGAGAAACAGTCAGTACACAGCATTCAGATTTCCTCAAAGTTGCATCACCAATCCGCATTTCTTGTGCCAAAACAAAAAGCAGATCTGAGAGCAGATTACCATAACTGATATGTTCGAGACGCATTGTGACTTTGCTCACACTCATCTTGTTTGGGGACTTTCTTTCCCTTATTTTTTGCGTTACTATCAAACTGTATGTGAATGGCACCCTGTGCAATTCTACCTGACTGTGGTAAAAGTCTTTGCACATCAAAAAGACCATCCACATTTTTGGTGTATTGCAAAGAGAAGGATAAAGTTATTCATGCTGGAGTTACAGCACTAGTATTTGAAAGTAAAATGTTCGGCAAGATTATTTAGCAATTTTCCCATGTTATTTAAGTGGGATCGAGAGTTTTTTTTCCCTCTTGGCACTTTGGTTTTCCTTGGGTTAAAAAAAGGACCAATTTTTGCTCCTGAAGACAAGATTAAAAAGTCAGCCTTGCCTCTTACAAGTAACACTTTCCAATTTCATTAAATATCATCCCCAAATCCCCAATTATGTCCTTGCAGGTTCCAGTCTCTGTTTGGAAACTTAACACACAGTTCACAGTTGAGTTCAAACCACCAACAGTGAGCAGGTTAAAAAAAAAATTGGGGATTTTTGGGAGCTGTTAAGCACCATAACACGCAGGAAGTGTACATGTAAGGAAGTGGTGGGGGGATTGAGTAACTACTCCTGTTTGCAAGAATGAGATAAATATGTAATCCTACAACAGCTCCCATGGCTAACGACAAGGTGACATAACCCTACTCAGCGTGAAGCACTACGCCCACAGACACCATCAACACCATGATGAGAGCGCAGCTCATGGAAAGGGGGAAGGAAAGGTTGCATTCATTAAAATAGTTTGGTTTTAGATGGGGGGGAGAAAGAGAGAGAGAGAGAGAGAGAGAGAGAGGGAAAGGGGGGCTCAGTTTCAAAAAACAGTGCTGCTGTATGAAAAGAGATAAATAACACTGTCAGTAGGTATTGGGGGTACGTCCCAGCCTTTTTTTTCTTCCCTCACTGTAGGAGAGATGAGATAACGGGCTGGCCTATCACCTGAATGGCCGGAAGGACACTGCTGTGAAATGGCGATTATTATTTGCAATGTGGAACCTGCTCCGCTGAACCTTCTAATCTCAGGGCTTGTGGGTGATCATGTGGAATGTTATTAACCTTTTTGATCTGGCGGGATCCTCCCCCGACGGCCACCTGATTGGTTTACGGGTCCCTCCGCCGGCGAGGGAGACGGTTCATCATTCACAGGGCAAAGGGAGGCGTTGGCTGGAGAGGAACTGAATTAGATATGGCTTTGCTGAATATGGACATGTTATTCTTGCTTTAAATGATTAACAGACGATAAATAGAGTGAAAAGGGCGAGATGATTGTTCATTAGGGCGCCACTGCGAGTGCGAGGGAAGATGAGGAAAAGGAGAGATGAAGTGTGAAGAGGGAGGCAATTGCAATGTAAAGATAAGTGCTCAGGTTAAAAGGGGCGCTGTACATTTGCACAAGCTGATGCGCACAAAGGAAATTTACTCTGATAAACTGTGGGATTGTGCTGGAAAAAAAATCTATTTTTAGTGCAAACCACATATTGATTATAGCTTATGGCCAGATTGCCCTATTGCTAGCATCAATTAATCTCATCTGCCAGGTCTGGACTGCTCAGGAGGACAAATTTCCTTTGGGCCATGTGCCACTGTCTATCAAAGAATGTTTTTTTTCCTGAAAGAGAATCACAAGCGACTGCCTCTGCTTTATCATATGATTTCCTTGCAGCACTCTGTTCAATGCATTTGTCAACAGAGGTTTAAAAAGCCTGTGTGTCTTGATGATTTGTAATCATTGTCACATGTACCAGACAAGTGAGAATCACAGCGTCAATTAGTAAAAACAAAAGGCTGGAGGTTTGTGTTTATTTTGTCGTGGGCCCCTGTGCATATCCAGCAGGGGCCCCTGCAAACCTACTGCATATTATAAATGGACACTGTGCTTTGTGAACCAGATCCAGCAAGCGCACCAATGCCCAGGTGGGCTGGCTGGCAGACTTTCATGTGATTTCAAAACCCACATGTGTGGACCTGTAGAAGGCTGAAAATCTTGTGTTTCTTCACTTTCTAGCATCATAGAGCTGAGGAGACAAAGAAGGGAGTGATGGAGAAAGTGAGAACAATGGAGGGAGAGGAAACAGTGCAAAGTGAGGAGATCTTAGTGGCAACACAGGATGAAGGCAGCAAACACTTCTAAAGCTCTGAAGGACAGAGGTTCAGTGTTAAGCAGCACAGAAGCTGAGCTAATGTTTGGATTTCCATGAAAACGCCTGAAAACATCTTGAACCATTGCTACTTCATTCAGGGTGACTTTCAGAGCTTTTGGCACTAAAAATGGGTAGACTTAAGAGTTTCTTAAGTGTTATTGACAAGCAGCAACAGCTAATCTCATTGTTACAACACTTGCTGTATAATCTAATGAAGATGTTAGTTGTGAAATTTCATCGGAAAACAGCATTTATCCTCATAAATTATTACACTGAACGCTTCCTCTAGACAAATATTACACTTCTTATTCCTGTAATTGTCATTTGGGTATCACACTAAGAAGCTCTAGGTGGGCAGCGCTATTAGTTTTATAAAGACAAAACACACACAGCTACGCACATACACACACACACACACACACACACTCACACACTCACACACATACGCAGCACTCTGTATTCACAACTCAATTCACCATTTGCAGGCTTAATTACCTCCCCAGCAGTTATAATCTTTTCCTAAACATTCTGAGATGGGAAGGATGAAATTTTAATAGGTAATTGCTTCTGAGATTGCACAGGCACGAGAAAAGGCCCTGTCTGCAAAACACTCCTGCTCCGCCTTGTTACTGCGTATGTGTGTACAAGCCTGTGTGTGTGTGTGTGTGTGTGTGTGAAAGTGAAGATGTATGCCTGTGCACAGTGTGTGTGTGTGTGTGTGCGCGCGTTCGTGGATGGTGCCGGCCTGTCAAAAGGAGCTGTGCATATCCTTCTTTAAAAGTAGGTGACTGTGTGACCTTGTCTTCCCAGCTGTCATCTGAGCCTTCAGTGTGTCACATCTGATTGCAGAGTGTCAGAGCGGAAAGAGGAGCTCCAGCGAGTGAACCTACACACCGCAGCACAGGCCATAGAAACAAGCAAAGAGACGCTGTGAAAGAGAAAATGACAGAGCTGGAGGTAGTTATCTGCGAGGCGTCACTCCAGCTCCGGCTCCGTTTGAAGCTCAGCTTCTGTCCTCTTGTTCAAACAGGCAAGACAGCGGGTGAAGTTGAGGTTTCATCCCTGAGTTTGTCTTTCAGGCTCGCGGCTCGTCAGAATGACAGCAAAGCTTCCGCTATATCTACAGCTAGTTCTTTCATCCAAACCACTTGGAAAATGCATGTTTTATTGAATGTTTGCATTGATATGATATCAGATTTACTGGTCATTGTTATAAATACCCTCAAAAGTTCAATGCCTAGGATTTCAGGGGGATCTCCTGTAGAATATGGTAGAAATTGATCATAATTGATCATAATCACCTGAAAATAAGAATCGTTATTTTTTCATTACCTTAGAATGAGCCTTTGTATTTACAGATGGTGCAGGTCCTATTCCACAGAGTCCATCATGCTGTATTTTCAAGTTTATATACTAGCCCAGATCAGACAAACCAAACACTGGCTCCGAAGAGGGTCTTTATCGTTTCTTTGCTTGCTTGGAATGGCAGAGTGAGCAAGGGGATATTCAGCTGTATTTAATCTACAACTCAACCACTAGATGTCACTAAATCCTACATGCTATAGCTTTTAAAGATTTGTTTGACATTTTAGGACATATGCTCAATTTCCTTCTTGCTAAGATGAGATGAGAAAATTGATGCCCCTTTCATTTCTGTATCCTAAATATGACGCTAAGGCCAGCAGATCTTTAGCTTAGCCAAGCATAAAAGCTGGAAGCGAAACTGGCTCTTCCGCACCTCAAAAGCTCACCAAGTTAAAACTGTGCAAAAGTTGAAGCATGAAAACAACTTGAGCCAGGCTAGCTGTTTCCCTATGGTAAGCTAAGCTAATCATTTCCTGACTCTGAATTCATGTTCAAATACATGTGAGGGGTGTCAATCTTGTCATGTAACTTTTTTGCAAGAGAGTGTGTCAAACTATGCCTATGAGAGCAACAAAGAAGTGGTGTCTGTGGCTTCACCAACGTGTCTCTAAAAGGACGCTTGGAGGCTTGAATCCATATTTGAATCTCTCCATTTTGGACTTAAACTTAAAAAAAACAGACACATAAGAAAAAATTGAATTAGCCTCTGATACCCCAATACTCTGCCAAATGGAGATTAGAGAAATATATGCTCAACTAAGACACCATGAGACACATTTCATTATTCTGCCAGCTGTCAGACATCAACATCTGCCTCCTCATTACACCTTGCATTAAAGAGGATTTTGTTTGTTTGAAGACCCCGTCACTCCTAACAAATCACTGCTTTTTCAGGTTCGCAGACACCTTAGTGCAGTGATTTGATGCCACAAATCACAGTTCTTGCATTGTTCTCACCATACTAACGGAGTAAACCAGGTTTCAGTGAGCAACAAGGCAAATAGACAGTAAGTCAAAGGCTAAGATTCTCCAAAAGTGCAGAGGTGTCACCTCTTCCTCTCTAGGGCCCCATCACTGCACCCTCTCTCTGCCTAATTAATCTTAATGTGAGGACCCTCAGCAGCTTAGGAATGCCATTAGACTCCTGTTTATTTTGGCTCTGGGGCCGCACAGCCTAAACAACGGCAGACATCCATTCTGTTTAGGCACAGAGGGAGAGGTGTCAACAGCCAGGGAAGGAGGGAGACGAGCTGAAGAGTGGAAGGAGAAAACATGCATTTTAGAAAATAGGCAGAGAGAGAAATCCCAGAGAAGTAACCTAGCAGGTGATGCCTGGCTGCACAACACTCCTGTTCCTAGGCATTAGTTTCTTTGTGAAAGGTAATGTAAATTGGAACAAGCACTCATTCTGTGGACATTTCAAGAAATCAAACAGTGTTTCGATGGGCAGAGAGAGAGAGAGAGAGAGGTCTGCTGCATGCATCCCATTCTTTTCCTCGTAGTGTTTTGAATTACCCAGTGTGTAATTTCCCATCTTGTCATTGTGGTGTTTTAATAAAAGAAGCAATAGGGACAGTGAATATCTTAACTTCTAATCAGCCAAACCCCCTCCCTCCCTCGCCCTCCTCACGAATATTAATCAGTTCATTTACTCTCAGGAAGTCACATCTCGCATTTGACAGGTAATTACGTCTTTGACTGTGTGCGTGTGTGAGGCTGTGCACTTGTGTTGCAGTCTATATTCACCTACGCGCTCATGATACACACCTGTGCATCTAGACGCATGCGAACGAAAAGCACATAACCTGTGTTACGCTTCAGTCAAATCCTGAGTGCACTAAGTAATTTTTTTGTCCATCTATCTGCATCTATTTTAGTCTCATTTACATCTGACTATCTGTAATGTTACAGCACTCACAGGCAGCCATGGGATAAGCAGACAGACTTTCCATCTGTATGTTTGAACAGGTGGTTATCACCACTGGTTTCTAATTAACTGCTACACCGACTCTCCTTAATCGACCATTCAAATTAATGAGTCAAGCCTTTTGCAAACATTAGGATTATTTTCTGTCAAATGAATTTCGACAAAAATTTAATTATTAACAAAGATAAAAGTAAACACATTTTCTAAGTCAAGAGTTTTTGTTTGCAGTTCTGGCTGTGTTTAACATTTGAGAGCTACTTGACTCAGTGCAGGAATCTTAATATTTGTCATTGCAGAAGAGGAGCCATTAAGAAAACAGTTACATTCCTTAAAGAAAAAACAGGCACAATGTCTGTAGGACTTACATTGTAGAAAGCTAAATAGCGGCATTTTTAATTCTATTTAGGTGTCGAACATGTTGCTGTGTTCTGCTGTGTGAAATCCTCTGTAATCTGCAGCTATTGTAGCACAGTTTTCCTATTGTACAGTTTCTAATGGGAAATAGCCCTAATCTTCTGTATTGCTGACAGCAATAGTATATGCTGCATATTCCTACCACTTCTCAACAGTGTTCCAGCTGTGTTTTAATAGCGTTCACAGTAGAGGCTCTCATCTCATGGAGTACCTCAGTGATTCCCAACCAGGGTTCCTTTGAGCACAGCGGGGGTAGCCTGCTTCTGCAGTTGCCAGGAGGGGGTATACATGGAAAGATTGACTTAGTTCAATAAATTTGAAAGATAATACATAAATAATAAAAGCATAGCACTTTATAACACCAAAAAATCTCGGGTTGTAATTAAGTGTGAAAGCTGGTTCGCAGGCCAATGGTCTAGCATAGGTTGATAGTAATTAATAAATGATTTTCTCAAAGTAATATGGTTGAAACAGTTAGCTAACAGTAATAGATAAACAGTTAAAATTGTTAGCTAAAAAGTAACACTAGTGAATAAACAGTTGAAATAGATAGCTAAAATTATTGAGCAAACAGTTATCTATTAGCCTTCTTTTAGCTAACTGTTTCAGAAAAGGTTAGCCTTTAAGTAGGCTAATGAATAAACTGTTAAAATGGTTAGCTAGGAGTAATACTGAGTATAAAAGGGCTATATTTTTCTAATTTTTAGGTTCATATGTATTTTTTAGGTGTCTACTAAAATATTTTTATTATAGAAAGACATTCTTTTTTTTAAGTACTGTTCATTTCTGAAGCACTTCTATCTAAGATACTCCCTTTTAGCCAACTCCTCCTATAAGCCTCTCTTCCAAAAAGTCCATGCACCCGCTATCTTGTGTGCATAAGTACAGTCATATTGACAAGTATGGCAAAATTCAGTGCACTCTGAGTAAATAAATATTGTACTCATAACTGTCAAAGTTACTAGTGAAAACCTGGACACTTTTTATCCTCAGAGATCAAAATCTTTACTACCAAGCAGAGCAGAAGGACCAGCAACATAGTGGAGCAGGCAAAGAGCTGTTTTTTAAGTTTTCTTGTTAGACTGTAAATATATATTTTATTAGGTTTCATTCTTTTAGGCCGTAAAGTAACCATGTAGATCCTAAATATGTGTTCAGTTTCAGGCTGATTTGTGCAGCTCTTTGGTAATTTAAAGATTGCTCTAATGCATCTGTGGCACTTTGATGTATGACATAATTCTTTTTGGAAGATAAATCTAAGTGATAAAATCTAATTAATGTCACTGCCATATTAGTTTGTCAGAATGTAAAGTTAAGCTTCATTTTTTCTTTTTCTTTTTTGTACCAGACAGAACAATAGCACTGCCTCTGGACCTCTATATCTATCACCAGTTTCTGATAAATTAAAATGTGTTAATATGAACAAATCACTCTTGTGATTTTGTGTTAAGGCAATATTTTGGCGAGCACCAATCGTGGTCAGCTGTTATTAAATAACGAATAATGCTCTGCCTGGTTGCAATTTGTCATTAAAGAGAGAAGAAGAAGGAGAAGAGGAAGCAGTCCAATTTTCTAATTGTTATTTCCCACGGGTGCAGTCTATTAGATAGAGGAGAGAAAATAAAAGTATTCAAATTGATGCCTAGTCTGTACATAATTGCATAATATAGCCTCTTTAAAATAGATAGGTTACCAAAAATGCATAAATAGTCCACATATTTAGCTAGAAGTAACAGATAAACGGTTGTAAGAGTTTGCTGAAAGTAATTGGAATATAACGTCTGTTTTGTGTCACTAGAAGTACAAACTTGATCAAACCAACCTAAACATTGACATTTTAATTTTATGAAATAAAAAGGGCATACTTTAACAATAATTGTCTCATAGGAAACACATTTGGAATATGGTTCTTGAATTTATTTGACGAGTTTGTGGTCGCCTCCCTCTTAAAAAAAGGTTGGGAACCCCTGGAGTACAATTCACCTTACCACACCTGGAGTATTATAGCAGCTGAGCTGTGTGTTGGCCTGTCACTGTTCCATGTGCATTTTGACGGTCTTGGCTTTAAAAGAGAACAGTCTGTTTAGAATACACTGGCCAAAGCAACAGATCCCTTCTCATGTCCCCAAGGTGCTGCAGGCTCTTTTTCTTTGCTCTTCCTTGTGCACACACATGCACATGGACACCAAAAGTCACCCACACGTGTACAACCTCCACATACACACACAAGCATTCTGTTCCAGGCCTGTGTTGCACACAGCCCGGGGGCAGGCAGCAGATTTGCTTGGCTAGCTGACTGATGCCACCAGCAATGTTAAATCACAGGCAGCTTACACTGGGAGCGCATTTGTGAAACCCACCCTCCCCATGCACCATCCATGGCACCTCTTCCCCCCCGCAAACAACCATCAGCAAACTCAGGGTGGTGGTCTTGGGAGAGCAAGCTTCACCACTCTCTCTCATCGCCTGCGGGCTTCAGTATGGCCTGGCTTGCTCATCAGCCTGCCCTGAGGAAGCAGGGACACATTGGCAGCCTTTCCGCGGTTCACCCTCCTATCCTTGCACTTACATATGGACACACACACAAACACTGAAACACACAAAGTCATGGACAGGCTTACAGCCCCCGCCCCAAACACCCATCCTGCTGGGCACTGGCCCATGGATAGGGGACATGTGGCTGGGCGAAATGCGTCACGATGCTGGGCTCTTACTCCAGATTTTGTGCCTGTCTGTCTGCCTGCAAATTACCAGCCTGGAATGACACATAAAAACAGAGAGGGAGTTTTGTTTTTCACCCTTCTGATTGCAGAAATCGCCCTGCTCTCAGCTTTCCTCAGCTTCTGGTCACTGTTGCCTTTTGTCCTTGCATTCCTCGTCTCCAATGGAAGTAGTTGGTTGCAGAATTTGTTCTTCCTTAGTTTCTGTTGCAGTTTCCAACTGACATTCTCATCATTTTCCCCAGAGAGACCAAGGTGTGTTTCTATCTGTAGCCATTTACAGTATATGCACGCAACAGGCTTGGAGGCATTTATAAACATGTTACAGTGACATGACATGTGACATACTGTTACATGTACTGTGATATAGGGAGTAAGTATAGTGTGCAGTTCAGCAGAACATGTCCCTCCTTGGAGGATAGACGCAAAGAGATCAGACTCTTTTGTTTTAGGAGCTTTTCTCAAAGGTCAGTTGTTGTCTTTATTTATTGTCCCATACATAATATGACATTGTTAGCTAAAGCTTTACACTGCCAGAAACACCTTAGTGTCAAAGAAGAGGGTCAAGGATAACACACGTACTGCATAAAAACAAAATTATCACTGAGAATCCTCTAATTTAAAAGTCTTTTTCAGGGCTGATCTGCTGAAAATTATTTTAAGGATAAAAGGTGGCCCTGAAAAGTTTGCAGTTACTCCTTCAAAAGGCTGAAAGACCTCTGTGGTCAACTTGAATTAACAACAGTTACTATGGTGACCCAGTTTCAAACATTTTCATCAAAAGAGTGGCTGGAAATGTAGCAAAATATGCTTATTTGATTTCTTGCACAGACCTAATTAAAACAATCCACTCTAATATTAAGTCTGTGCAAGACAGTCAGCAGCTACTAAACTAAGCTTATGTAAAGACCCCAAATAGAGAAACCACAAGAAATGGACAGGATTTAAGAAAGTCAGTGCATCCAGTCTAAGAGATAGCCTTGCACAAAACCACAAATTTTCAACTTTAGACTTTGTTTTTTGTAAGAAGTTAATAAATGAGGTATACCATGGTACATAGAGAGGTTTGGAAATGCTGGTAGGTACATTTTGATAACTTTGAATGGAGCAGGGCTAGCTGTTTCCTTCTTTTTCCAGTCTTAATGCTAAGCTTAGCTAACTAGCTGGTGGCTGTGGCTTCATTTAGTGTAGGGACATGTCTATCTTTTCATCAAATGCTCATTAGGAAAGCAAACAATGCTTTTTCACAAATTGATGATATATTTAATATAAAAAACATCCAAATAAACATCTCAAACCAGCAGTATAATCTACTTGTCTTTTATCTCTCTGTATACTCAGTAACTTTTAGTTTTGACCATAATATTCATGAATACAGTTAAATACACAGTTTGCATTTAATGCTCGAGCTATCTGTTTATCTTCAGCTTGCAGTTGTAGTTGCATAGTGGTATATAATGGTCATGAGAGATACTAAGTGGTCTTAAACAAAGTAAGTGTTGCCAAAAATTATTTGATAATTCACTGCTTAAAAAAGTCTGGGAGGGGAAAGTGAATTTGATGCTCCTCACTTATCAATAATTCCTGCTGAGATGAACTTGAGCAAGATAAGAAATCCATAACAGGTACTGGTGTACTGGAAAGCTCCAAAATCTGCATGTCAGAGGAAAATTCAAGCACAACATTGTGAGAGAAAAAAAAACATACTATGCGTGCCATCAGTCTTTCCTGAATAAATACAGATTTATGCACATAAGCAATTTGAAAGCTACAACACTGAAATCCTTCCTTGCCAAAAGCACGCTCATGTTGGTGTAGTGGACCTGTTGACTCAGTATGGAAATTTGGATTGTTTTCCTGCCCTTTCATTGGCCGCTGTGTCTCGTCTCATGCATATATGCAAATGCACCATTTTAGTATCTCTTCATCAGATCACAGGCAGCAGCATGGCACTGTGTCTGTGCACAAAGCAACTTAATGAGCTTCATAATCCCAACAGGCCTTACCTTATTGGAAAATCAGAATGCACATTAAATTAGTTGGAAGCTCAGTAATGTATAATTTACAGTTACTGTGGCTATGATGATGCATTCAACTTCTACTAAGCTCTATTATTTTGTGCAGAGCTCCTGCATGCAGATTTAATACTTCCCTTGAGTGACTACCCGCAGCCTATTATCATGCAACTGTATATGTCTCTGTACAAATGATAAGCATCTCCAATCACACAAGAAAGGCACTTTTTCACTGTAGAAAGGTGGCAATTTCATCGAGTGCTGCAGTGGTTAGAGGAATTGGAATTCTAGAGAAGCGTAAGAGACAGGCATCCGGGGGGAAAGGTACCTTTAGATGTCACTGTCAACCTCACCAGCAGGCAGCGATTGAATCAGTCCCCCTCAGGAATCTTGGAAAATGGAAGCAGAGTGGATCTGAAAGTGCCTTTTTTCCCTTCTATTCTGACATACGGAGTCTGACGGAGAGTAGGCACACATGCCAAGTCTGAGAGACAGAGACGGCGGGCAAGCGAGGAGAAATAAAGTGAGGGTACAAAAATGAGACAGATAGAGTGCAAGTGGAGGACAAGAGATGAGAAGCGAAAGATTGTGGAGCAGAAAGAAAGGACACAGTGAACAGAGGGGAGGCTGAGAGTGTTTGCTGAAAGATGGAGTGAGGAAATCTATACCGAGACCATCGATCTTTCAGGCATCTCCTGATATGAAAGTGGGAAGACACAATGCAGATAGGATTCAGACAAAGCTCCCCATGGCGTACTGCCTCCCAGCACACAATGGCAACATTCCACTATTGTGGCAATGGGAGCTTCTGTGTGCTTTGACATTCATTTAGTGTCAAATTGCTCCAAAGCTCCTCTGTGTACAAAGTCTCCATTTGCTGCAGCATCGGCGATTTTGTTAAATGGCATGTGTGACTAAACAGTATTGATGTGAATGTGGCAGGTGCATCAGTCTTGCATAGGTCACAGGCGGATGATACAGATTTCCTGCCTTTGCTTATAGACAACAAGGAGACAGTTGATAAGAAGGTGGAGAATTAAATGTGGCAGAGAGAATTGGGTTTAAATTGTGTACATTGTGTATTTGTATGAATGTAAATGGACTTGTTTCTAGGATAATTCTGGTTTATTACTATGTAGGTCTTATTTTTATGAGTTCATTCTTGATTCTTGATGGTAATAGTAACAGTTTACTAGCCAAGCTAACTGCTGAGATGTAGGAATAAGGCAGCGTTAGCATGCTTTAGGAGAGTCCGATGAGGAAACATGCGGCCAATGATCAAACAAGATTTTAACAAAAATTCAGGTTAGCTAAACTTATTTGGAAGAGAAATCAGGATGTCCTAGATTTGTAATGAGTAACTTTTTAAGCAGGTTTTTGTTTGTCCAATCTAAAAAAAGAGGGAAAAAAACATGCATACTTTTGAAAAGTGAGTTCTGAGTCCTCTCCCACAATGAAACACGCACAGACACAGAACAGAGGAGCTGTTCACAGCTGCAGAGGAAATGGATGTTGATAAAACAGCCTTAGGAAAACCTCAGAAAATGACCAAAGAACAGCACTCTGGAAAATTATTTTTGCTCTTTTTTTTGTGATGTTTAAATTTTAGTTTATTACCAAGTGGATTAAGTGGTGGTCCTGTTGGTTTTGTCTGGTCTCAGCAGTGAGAACATTGCTATCATAAAATGGATAATGTACCCAGGTCAAGTCTCAAATCTTAGCAAAGTCACAAATCAAGTTGCAGATATTTCAGATCGCTGAATGCTGGCCATTAAAATAACGTGGCATCTGAACCATTTACTGTCAAGGTTGTAATAGTGTTCTATGTAGTACATAACTGAGACCAGTCCTTTAAATGCACAAGGATAATAATAAAATATTCAAGGTTGCGGCGGCACAAAACATGCCTGATGCTGATTTATTAATGTTTCACTGCTTTGGGATTTGGAAAGGTTAGAACTCGATTTAAGTTAAATCTTCAGGCAGTCAAGTCTTAAGTTGTCATTTTTGTATCTTAAGTCCAACTCAAATCCAAGTTTTCTCGTCTACTGCTCTGAGATTTGCCCAGCTCATATTGTAAGATCAACTACATGCTCATATGAATGTGTGTGTGTTTTCATGCATGTTTGTGTGTGTGTGTGTGTGTGTGTGTGTGTAAGAAATCTAGACTTAAATGTGACTTTTTTCATGCATGGCCTTGATTAAGCCTTCTCTCCTTATTATTTCAGTATCATTTTAAATTTCATCTGATTCTACCTGAATCATTTAGTCCAGGCATATATTTGTTTTGACTTCAATCTGCATTTTTAATACATCTCACCTGTCCCCTTTGCTCATCACATACTTCTATCTCTCGTTGTCTCCTCCTCTCTGATTGTGTACATTGTTCAACCAGCTTCTGCATCGCCCTGAGATCAACAGTCAAAAGCCATTAATGATGTATAACTCATTCCACGCAGCACTGCCCGCGCAACAGATTAGATTTATGTATGACTGCCTCCTCTGACCCACAATATCCATCTTCAGGTACCTTGCTAAATTAAAATGCATCTCACAGTGTTCCAGGTTCTTTTCTAAATGTGAAAACAAGCTACTTTTTCACCAGGTGTTAGAAAAACGATGTAATGTCATTGTTTCTTCAGTATTTACATTTTAGCCTGTAACAAAGTCTTACAGCAACTGTGAATACAGATATGTGGTAGAATATGGAAAGTAATTCCCGTAAAACTTATGAGGAAATGCTGAATGAGAGATTAGATTGAGTTACAGAAGCATGTCAATCACAGGCTAACCTGGACATTATGCTGTTATACTTTTTGGTCTCTGTAAAGGCAAAAATATGGAAAAGAGGCACTTTCTCAGTTTGACCAGATTAGCTTTTATGGTTTCAGGTGACTTAAAAAATTCCAATTTACTCTTTTGCACCCACCTGTTTTCTACATTGTGTTGAAAGTGTGAATGCTAAAGGAGGCTAATGCTAGCAGGTAGCAGCTGTTAGCAGCTCTGTTTTGCTCTTTATTGAATACAGAGAACTTTGCATTAGCTACCACAGCCGGCTACCAGAGATACTGTTACATTCAACAGACATGTTGGTTAGTCCTTATCTTTTTTTTGTAGAGACATGTGTGTGACTGAATGCAAATTATAGGGCTAAGAACCGAACAGGGTTATGTTACAAAGAATTGAAAGTCTCTTCTTACATTTTTTTTCTTGTTATACTGCTGGAACCATCCAGCTCTACATTGTAATGCAGGAACAATGCCTCTTCCTATTTCCGTGTCTATGTTGATCATCAGCTTGTGAGGATGCTGATTTTTTGCCTGGGACCCATTTGCCTTAGCTTGAGGCCTTTAGCATCATACATATTCAAGACTCTTCTACTGAATTCTCCTTTTAAAAGGATTCAGCCAGAAACATTAAAAAGTCAGCCGGAGGCAGTGTTTTCAAACAGCTTATGAAGCTAGCGTTGACTCTGCTGGCTAGCTCCAGCTGAAAAAAATCTGCCAACGACAGTTGTCATTTCAGCCTGCAAAATTGACGGTTGCAGACCAGAAATGAGAAGCTGCTGAATTAAATTTTCTGTTGGACTTTCAATCCTTTCACATTGCAGCAATGCTATTAAAGCTTTTGTGTTGTAAGACGAGTTCCCTTGCAATAAATTACAACAACAAAATCTATACTAGTGGCAAATAAAGCAGCCGAACAGAAGCTGCTAAATGATAATCTGTTTGTTTACGTCTTGTTAGGTTAATGGTTTATTGATGCTAAAAGGCAACACCTTTAATAGCCTATGTGTTTGCCAGAAATGACTCAATTTGCAGATTTTGTTCAAGCTCATATTTGAAAAGGGGATTATCATCATTATCTTCAGAAACATGTGTTTACAGTGCAATTGTGCAACCTGCCAGGCATGTCTCAATATGAATTTGAAGAAGAAAATCAAACACAGGTTGAATTATTATTCCCTGGCTTCTACCTCACCGCTGCAGTAACTCTGAAGTGAAGGTTTTGATACCAAGAGTTGGACCTCTGATTAAATTTGCAACACATATCTTAAAATTTTATAGAATACTATTGGTTTGAATATCAAAATAGTCATGAAAACTGCAGCACAAGCTTGCTTTTGCAACTACCACTCCGGCCAGAACCCCCATTACCATCCCAGTATCGGCGTAGTCCTAAATTATTTATTGTTTTCTGATTGCATTTGCGAACTGACATCTCAGGTTTCTCCATCGCCGCGTCCACACTCCTACACTGTCTACCCATCTGTGGTGGATGGAAGTCCAAGGCTGCTTTATTCCACAAGCATTGCCATCGCCGCACCATTTGTTTATAGCAGTGCTTATTTATTTTCTGGGATGATTTGCTAACAGCAGGCACAGGGCACGCAGGTTGATAAGCAGGGGAGAGAGAAAGGAAGAAGGAAATAAGAGAGGAGAGGGAGAGAGAGAGTGATGCTAGCTAAACTGTGTTTTTATGGAGGATAATTTTCCTCCCCAGAAGGCAGTGATTGGCATTAATTACCTAACAGGTGCTAACAGCGATGAATCTCATAATTAACCAGTTTAGATTTAGTTCATTTGGGAAGACATGAGTATGAGACAGTGGGTGCACAAGAGTGTGTGAGCATTTGTTAGGGGTCTGTGTGTGTGTGTGTGTCTATGCAAAAGACAGAACAGAAGTGAGAGACGAAGTGAAAGATAACATCAGAGACGGTCTCTATTCAGTACATATATACAGTAAGGATCCGTGAAAGAGTGTGTATTCTTTAGTTGTACTTATATCCTCATGGGAACCAGTTTCAGATGTGGATTTTTAGACTGAGATCATTTTTCGTCACAGTGAGCTCCATCTCACAGCTTTGGCATAATTATCAGCTATTAGAGCTCAGGCTTTGTCAGTTTGCATGTGACTAGAATTGTGTTGAGTGGTGTTAGACCAACTCAATTCGCTATCAAATGTGACCATGAAAAGAATTCTTTTGCCTAATTTTCCTCTGAAACTGAACAGGTGAAATGAATAATCCTTAATAAATAATCATAATATAATAAGATCAAATAACAAGATTAATAATAAGATCAAAGATTTTCATGAATCTGGATTTCACTGTGGAGTGTTTGTGACTTTGGTAATCTAATTACATTTCATGAGATGCTTTCAACCAGAAGAATGCTTGTCTGAGGAAAAACTGTCAAGTTCAGTCAGTGGAAGCCAAATGGTTGAGCAAGCATTGATTGGAATCACTGAGTAACATAACACGATACTATCAGGATATTTTGTTCACAATAACTATTATATCACAGTACAATGATCCTGTGATACCTGACACCAATACAAGACATAATCATATAATAATAATAATAATAATAATAATAATAAAAATTTTATTTATAGAGCGCTTTTCAAAACTCAAAG
>JAPZDY010000014.1:18749940-18775101 GCA_029783645.1 Ctenochaetus hawaiiensis | reverse complement strand
TAAGTTAAGTTAACGTTAGCGCGCCTGCAGCCAAAGAAGTTGAGCCCTCCACGGTGAACAAAACTGTAAGTGAGGCATCAACAACTTCTTTGACATCTTCTTGTCATTAAATACGTAATTAGATAAAGTGTTGGAGACAACTGGGCTTTCTTCACTGAGTTGATTAATGGTGGTTGAGCTTTTTTCTAGCATTAACAAACACTGACTGTGTCCAAATTTCCATACCGAACTACTAAACTGCATGCTACTTATATGGAAATACAACTGTATCCAACCATTTAATATAGTCCAAGAACTTGCTGGTATTCCATCAGTTTCTTCCTCATTGTTTATGATACGTAATTTTTTACCATAGAAAGTGATTTTTTCTTTTATTTCAGAGACAATAAAGCACTGAAAAAAACACTGTTGAGGATCAATACCAGATTTCAGATTACAGCACAGGTTCAAATATTAACAGTCCCCAATCTTGCATCACATATGTTTCCTTTGCTTTTGTCATCATAACTACCTGCCAGACTCTAAAAAGCAACCGCTGTAAAGCAGTGTCCTTCCTGCCTCTCTCTGTGGGTATCTGGGTTGGCAGCACTGACATGTTGTCAGAGGTGTCAGCCCCCCCATGGAGACACACATCATTATCATCACCATCTCCCACTGCCTTCCTCCCTATCTGTCTGTCTCACTTTGTCTCTAGCAGCATGTTGCCCTCAGTTGATGGAGCAGCAGTCCCACCGCTGACTCATAACACTGGATGAGGGGTGAAACAGTATAAACCAGTAAGTCAAGGTGGCACTGCAGTGGTAGCATCCTGCCAATCAGGACACTCGGACACACTCAAAACAAAAACTCAGCAGGGAGACAAAGTGGAAAGTTAGACAGGTCAAAAATAAAGGAAAAATAACCTTTAAAATTGCCCCATTTTATGTAACAGAAACTTCTAAACAATCAGATTGTGATTTAATCGAACATTGTTCTGTGAGATAGACAGGAGATCATTGAGACAAACAGCAGCTCCAGATGTTGTTGCGTATGCTCTATTTCCTCGGCTGCTGCTTCATCATCATGATGAATAAGGGCTCCTCTTAGTCAATCACGCGCTTTAGTAGAGCAGGTATTTATTTCTCTGTTTTTAGCTGTTGGCCTGTCTCACTGGCTGAGGCCCATTGACTGATGAGCTCTGTCACAGGGAGGAACACCAAGTCTGTAGCCACCGGAGATGGGTGCCCAAGACATTTATGAGATAAAATCATGCCACTGATATCTGAATTCTGCTATTTTAAAATACCAGAAAAAGGAATATTCCTCGAAAACTTTTGGAGGACAGTTAAATGTGTAGAGGAAAACATGCGCAGTCACTCACTTGGCTGACATGAAATGATGGGAAAGAGGAGAAATTAGATGTTTCTGTCTGTTTTCAGTGATAAATTTGACCTTTTACTACCATGTTTATTGATGCACTAATTCAATGCCTCTGCCCTAATTACTCAACTCCGGGTATCTACAAATGCCAGAGCTGTCTCCTTCTCTAAATCGTCAAAAGCTACTTATATTATCACATGTAATTCATTTGGATCATTTTAATAAAAGGCAGCATGAAGCAAAAATGACAAAATGAACCATCTACCTCGGCTTAAACAATGTAACTGACAATGCAAGCTCTTCATATTATGATGGCATTGACAAATGAACTCTTCATTTGGGTCAGTCATGTCAGCATTGATATTTTATCCTTTGAATAAGGCTAGTATGAACTTACAATGTACATTTACGATAACAACATTACATATGACAACACATCTTACCGTGGGTCTGATCCGATTATGTGTCACAGACTTCAGCCAGGTGCAACTGATTCACTTTGAACACAGTTTTTTTGGTTGTCAACCTGTTATAGTCAGTAAGTCACAGTTTTAACAATATGGCCTCTGGTTGTTAACAGACATAAAAAAGTATCCCCAAGAATTCCACTGAGGCTTTTTTGCTGATTGTAAGTTAAGAAAAGAGAAGCACAATTAATGGCTTGGGAAATGGTATCTGCAAATACCCTGAGATGTTTGGTAATTAGTCAGGAAGAAAATCAGATCAATTATTACCTACACCATGACTATATTCTCATCATTTTCTCCTTCACTGGCCATTCTAGAGTCACACTTACAGTCGCATGGCTGAGACCATCGGTCACCTTAATACTGGCTGTCATGCTGTTAATCCATTAATTAAAGCTGATTCAATATCTCTCTGCACAATACGACTAGGCCAATGAAGTGTTTGATTTCTGGTTGGTGTTGCAGTTATTAGACGTTAATCCACAGCTTTTCTCACCAAACAACTTTTTGCACGTTCTGTTTTCTGCCTAGTGTTCTCCCACACATCTGTCAGCGCTCAGTGGCACAGAGGACTTATGCTTTTAAGCGTCTGATAAACAGGTCTTGTTATCCGGAGGTGTTGTTTTGCATTTCATTTGCTTAAACGCCCTTCACGTGTGAGTCGTTTCCATCCACTCGTGCGGTGTAGATGCCACAAGGTAGATTCTTTTCCCTCTAAATACGAGTGTGAAGTCAGTTGTAATGGCACATTTAATGTAGTTACAAATGGCTGCCCCCATCTGCTACGGTTTAGAAATTGGATGCAGATAAAAATCTAAGACAACTGTCCTACAACACAGAGTGTGTGAGAAGCAGTGGGAAGGAAGGAATGTGTTCAGAGAGTTGGACCATGATGGTCATCAACAGAATTGTTTTGACACATACCATATTTTTTTATTCCCACACACAACTTACCTTTAAAACACGATTCCCTAGGACTTAGTATTTCCAATGTTAACAGCTATCCTGTCTAGATATAGATATCAGAGTGATATCTTTCTATTGATTCAGCGACCAGCTTTAACAATGTCCTGTGAGACTCGAGTCATTGTCCCTGTGACAAGACAACGTAAAAGGGAGAAACGTCTGGAATCCTGCTGCAAAAGCTCCACAGTGAATAGAAGACAAAAAAAATGAAGAACAATAGAAATCAATAGCACTTAAAAATGAGGAAGAGATGATGGAAGACTCTGATGATAAAAGGTTGCAGGGGAAGTCATTGTGCTTTCAAAGGCTCAGGGATGAACAATTAAGAGTAGATAAGCTACTCTTTCCACTATCGTTTCCTGTCACCATTTTCAATGACAGACTTTTCAATAATATGGTTTCTCTCTGTTGCAGTCCTATCTCTTTAATGGTCATCCCTTATGAGACTCACTCTGAAATATGTGATTGGTCGTGGAATGGAGTTGGCTGCACACTTTCTTTGTAGCACATTTGCATCTCTTGAGCATTTCATGACACACGCCACCATGCCCCCCCTCTGAGCTATCTCTCACTATTTCTTCCTAAATGGCAGTGTACTGATGCGCTAATGAGCAAAGACAAAGCTAGCAGCATATGGTGATGATAATGAGATGAACAATGTTTGGAAAACAAGGCAATATATAAGGCTGAGGATCAGACACATTTCTGTGGTGCACACAGACAGTTTTGTGCTCTAGATGCCGTACAGCAGCCTTGAGGCTAAGCTACATGAGATATATATATATTATTCATGGCCATGCAACGCAAGTCTTAAGGCAGTGTTTTGGGGAAAATAAATGAAGTTGGTGCCAGTGACATGCCTTTAATATAGTGAGATCCTCTTATCATTTAACACTAGCTTTTACCCTAAAGCATTAATGCAAAGTCTTGTTCTATGGCTCTATCATGTTTGTGTGGCCAAACAGCAGCGTTCTGTGAAAGAATCTTTGGTTCCCAGCAATTTTTCCAATACACAACACTGCCACAACGGCTCAATGAACCAAAGTGCCCCTTCAGTGACACTATCTGTCATGTCCCAAATATGTTCAAAAGTGAATGTTTTAAAAAGTTTTAACCAAACAAAATTGCATGTAATTACAGTATGTTTTGGTATGATCAAACAGTCATGTACAACACTAGTGGCGCAAGCTAAATGTTCCAACTATTTAAAGCTTTTAGCTAGTCATTTCTACAGTACCTACAACTTTTTAGCCCTTTCTTTAAGCTAACTATGTATCCATTAATAAGTTACCTTTGGCTAATCCTTCTTACCGTTTCTCCAATATTTTTAACTATTTAATCATTTATGCATTATGTGTATCTTAGCATATTAACCACATATTAACTTTTAGCTTGCTATCCATTTACTATTTATACTTTTAAACAGTTACAGTCTAATTCAACCATTTCAGCTTTTTTATTATTTCTCTTAAAGCTTTTCTTCAACTATTTTACTTTCAGCCAACTTAAACAGTTGCCCATTACTTCTCTGCTTACTGGCTAACAAGGTTTTTCTCATTCTTAGTCACGATTCACAGTGTTCAAGTATAATGGGTGAGTCACTATGTATATGTTGATTTTTCAGTAAAATTGTTCATTTTTTATTGATCAAAATAGTTGAAATATATCACAACTTTGTCTGTGTAGCCTTTGCCAAACCCCCTTCAGTCTAAGTGGCCCTGGTCAGGAACTATTATTTAAATGTAGCTGCTCTGTGACTTTGAAACACCTCTAAAGCCGTTACCAGTTTGCTTTGCTCTCATGTAGCTGGCACTCTTTCAAACAGTTAGCACCGGTGTCAAATAGTTTCTATCCGTGAGCTTTTTGGCCCTTATACTTCAAACTTGCCTCCCACTGCTGACAGTGCCAGCAGGTAGCAAGACCCATGCAGCCCTGGACATCTGTTCTTCCTTCTCTGTGTCTCTCTCTCATTTGAGCAAACTTTCTTGTTTATATATATAAAAAAGGCTTCAATTAATTTCTGCAACCTTGCCCGCAAATCACAGCTCTTTGATCCATTCACCCCAGGACCCAAAGACGCCTTCCTTTACTGAAGTCACCACATGAACTCCCTCACCTTACCGCCCACCGCACAAAGGGGATTTTACACCCGGCTCCCTGCAAAATTTCCATGAGCTCAGTGATCGCATAGCCAGGCCTCTGCATGCTCTGTGATCCTCCCCGTCCTCCGTGCTGCAGGAGAGAGATATGGGCCAAACGGATGAGGTCAAGCTTGATGCGGTCCGTCTTATGTACTGTAAACAGACAGGACGGCAAATAAAGAGGAAGCTCCTCACTCCGCCTCACGCATAACCAGCTTACCATTTTCAGTTTGACTAAATATGCATATGCAGAGAAACAGAGAGGACCCCACACACTCCTACACAAACACACAAATCCTTCACCCCTATGTGACACATAGAGGTCACCCATTTGAAATCACAGTCTTGGGCACATAAATCTGAGTAAATATCATGCAGATGTAACCTGTTGCTTCCCATTTTTTTTAAAAAAAACAACAACACAGGAAGCATTTTTAGACAATTGCACGATTTCATCTTTTACTTTGAAGCTTAGTTGACATAGGTCATCATTGCTGGTGCAGACTCTTCTGCCCAAAGATGACTCATAAAATTGCCTCTTTTAACCAAACTAGAGCTAGCCTCTTAATAAAACATGCATGCTTTTTCTTGACAAAGCCTGACAAAGCTGTTAGGGTGGTGACCTAAAACAAGCTCAGAGGAGGCAAGCAGACACGTGAAGAATTAAGTGAAGAGAGATGAACAGACAGACCAACAGAGCAGCAGGCAGCATAACATAGGTTGCATAACAATGACTTTTTCAGTACAGTACAGCCGGCCTGCCTGTTGATATGTGGGCGCGGGTGACTGCGGGACAATGCGAACTCGCCGTGTGCTGCAGAGCAAATACTACACGAGAGAATACTGTTGCCATGACAAGAGAGAGGAAGAGAGAGATGGAGAGGGTTGAGCAATGACAGAGAGGCAGTTTTGCAGCTGAAGAAAGGAAGAGGGTTTATCCATTTGCACAGAGAGGAGAAAGAGGTAATAATAGATGAGTCAGCTGCTTACAATTTTCAGTGCCGAATCAAACAAGCAGTGAAATTACACTGTACAGCCAGTAGCAATGGAGTCAGGCCAAGCATGAGATGGAAGCACTCCTACATACATGTGCTCTGGTTTTCTCTTGATGTCTCTCCATGTTTTTTTCCTCCTCATTTTCTCTTGCACACATACAGCCACGCACTACACATCAAGGGATGCAGCTAAATGTGTTTTCTACCCCATTTCGAACAGAATATGCTCTTGTCTGGGATATGAGAAAAAGCACAGATACCATTTCTGCCCCGGGAGGATTGCCTCTCGGCTTCATTCTGAATGTCTGGCTTCCCACAAGGGAGACAGCGAGGCTTTGAAATCATTCTGTGTTTCGGAGCCGTACACTCTGCCTCTGCAGTTTTATGTAGTGCACACTCATGTTGTGCGATGCTGACTTCACTGTCTGTTACCTGGCGGTCATAAGCTCATCACTCACAGGCTGTCTCATCAGCGCGGTCACACTCACTGTAATCCTGACGTTCCTGCGCCTTCGCCCTGCAGGCTAAATTCATGCAAATGTCTATTTCTTTAAAGTTAAAAATAAAACCGTGACACACATTTAAAAATCAAATGCATGATTAAATCAACTGCTTTTACCCACAATCCCTTATGTAGTACTCTATTATGACTTCATATAAATAAATGCCCAGTTTCCCTCTGTCAGTCATGCAGCAGTGATTCAACCTTAAGCCAATTTACAGCCGTTTTTACAAAAAAAAACTACAAATAGCCAGTGTTGTGAGAACCACTGAAAAAAAGAATGGTACACAGGAAAAGATAAATCTTTCATACTGGGCAGCAGTAATCTTGCAAAGTCAGAAGTCCATCTTGTGAGGCTCATTAAGGTCTGAGGAAAATCAAAATGCCTGATCTTCAGAAAACTAATGGCAGCCAATCAGCTGGCTGTAAGGCAGAAAACACCTTCCTGTGTTAACTGTGTATCTGTATGGATTCAATTAGATCCAGAGATGTGAAAATATAATAAAACTCTCTTGTCTTGAGTGTTTCTGCATGTTGTCTTAAACCTGATGTGACATTAACTCAGTGGTTTTAAACTTGGGGGAACAAATGACCACGAGAAAAATATGTTGTTAAAGTGAATTGCTTGACTATAATTTAATGTAGAGAAAACAAGAGTTTGGTGACGCTACTGTATTGACCTTTATTTTTCCAAGATTCAGCATGGATTATGAAAATGAAACCTCCTTTATCACTTTCTCACCCTGTCACTGTTAATTACAAAAATCAAAACTGTGAAGTGGGGGAGTATGTAAACTTTTTTTCAGCTCATGAAAGGGGGGCATGACAGAAAAGTTTTGAAACCACTGCGTTAATTACACACGGCCTCTTCAAAGAGTGCGGCAAGTATTACTTTTTGAAGTTAGAATACTAACAATTCAAACACTAAATTAGTGTTTGTAACATTAAATCAGTGGCAAAACATCAAAGCTTTATGAAGGAAAACTGATTCCAGATAATAAAGTAACAAAAACTGAGTTAGCATCCAAAACAAGAAAATACAAAACTTATAAGATAAACCAGCCAGAACGGTGCCATGAACACAGGAATGAAAAAATGCAGAACCAGAGACCAGAAGCAGACAAACTGATAACACAAAGAGGGAACACATATGGACAAATACACAGGAGGATAATCAGGGTAAGCTGAAACTAATCAACAATTAAAAGGGGCAGGAAGTCACAAAAAGACAGGAAGTACCAAAAAAAAGACACATAAGGAGAGAAAATGACAAAATAAAACAGGAAATGAATAAAGTAATATTCAAGCTGTGACAGTGACAGTCAATATTACTAAAAAAAAGACGATAATAGCATTCCACCAACACAAATCCAAACATATAGGACAACATATAGTTTTAGTGTATAGTCTTAGTAGCCTTCAGATCAGCTATTTCAGAGCATAGACAAGTTTTTAAACATCCCCTCAGAGAATAAGATTTTTATATGCCAGTGTTGGAGTGGAAAAGGTTATAAGACACTTAGAAAACTCAATTACGGAGAGTTTAGTGAAAGGAGCGGGTTTCACCGCCACTCTTTAGAATTCCAAACATGGTCAGTCTTTTATCTTGAAGACAACAAGGGAATCTCAAAAGCAGATGATCAAAATTTCATCAGGAATTTCAAAGGCCTTTTGAATATCTCATTTGAAAAGTTTTTATACAAATGAATGAAGAAATACGATTAAGAATTAATTCCACTAGTTCTGACCAGCAAACTGCAGGTTATGTAATGACTGTCCATCAACAGTATACATCTGCGATAAACATACTGAACTCTGCCCGGACTGTCCAGTACATCAGATAGGTTGAGCAGTATAAAAATTGGTGAGGATGTCAGGGTTTTAGTAAATAAATTCTTGCAGCACCTCAGTCCAGATTGCAGACAAACATTTCTAATGGCTTTTGTCCTAAACACAATATTTTCTGTACAATCAGGCTCCAACGATTCGATTTTGTTGACCTGATGACCTTTCACCCAGCACATTACACAGCTGTCATTTATCCAGTTATCTGCTGAGCTCTGCGGATCAATTTTTCTGCTCAGAATCCTAAATATCTCCATTTTCTCTCCTTTTTAATTAAATACATTGTGTTTTTCAATGAGCTCTGACTTGGCCATTTTGACTGCAACACATTTATTGTTATTCTGCTTGTACCTGCCAGCTATATTTCTAAAGCTCTGCTTAAATATTTAGCATAAACACAAAATGAGTCTGTGACTGAAAAAGGAACTCTGTGGCTGATTCTTCATTCCAAATTAGTATGTATGGAAGCATATAATTGGGAGTTTTTATATCTTGCTGCTGCCTTTTCCTAATCTTTGGGAAGTTCTCTCACAGCAGGAATACAAAACTAGCTGGCATGGAAAGAGTTAAAAGACTGCGGTGACCCTGGAGAATCAGTGTGTTTCGGTTCAGCTTGGTGAGGCGCTGTGACCACACCAGCAGACTCGCACTGCACACCTGTCATCATCCTGATGAGCATCCTGGTGACAGCTGTCAGTCATCCTGGTAAATGGGTTCATAGCGCCATGATGTCGTCAGGGTGGCGTGTTTGTTTTCACTCTGAACTGCTTGCATGTGTGTGACAGTGAGTGCGTGTGTGATCTCTTTCACAAAGATTAAAATGCAGGGATGGGAGGATTTGGCAAAGATGTTTACTGGAGCAGAAAAAAAAAGTAGGGTGATAGAAAAGTAAGATGGAAGTAGCAGAGCAGTTGGATCTCGTTTTTGTTTATCTCTTGAGATTGCATTAGGCGATGTGAGCAATTATATGTATTTTGGCTCAAATTTCCATCATCTTTGTCACCCCTGTCAACTAAGTGCATGTGGAGAGTTTCTACGAACCTAAAATAATTATAGCACTCTGTAAGAAGAAAGAGGACGCAGAGGGGGAGAGAGAGTTTAAATTATTATTTGCCTCTGAAACAGAAGTGTATTAGACTAAATAATGGAGGAAATTGTAGTGGATGTAATTCATAGAAGCAGTAGTTAAAAGTATCAAATCTTATCATGGATCTTATGCATTAGCGATAGAGATAAAGCAGAAGAACTCAAAAGGGACAATTAGTTGTGCATGTTACTATTGAAAATAGATAATGTGAATAACATTTATAACATTTTAAAAGCAAAATTTGGACTGACGCTTGTTTTTAATGCTTCTGTTTTAATTATCTGATACTGTAATACCTTAAAACAGCATGGATTACCTAAATGCACCTCCGTTTTAGCCTGGGTTTATAACTTGATGTGCTATTTTGGCAGAAAGAACACGAGTTCAGTTTATGACAATATGTTTGCAGGTCTATCTAGTGTAACATAATTGAAGGTATCTCACCAGCTTTATAATGCACCTTTACACCTTGCATCAAAAGCGTGTTTTGAGTGGTTGAATTTCAATCAGAAAGTGTTTGACCACATGACTGTAGAGGTGTAAATGCACCCAAGATGCACTGAGATTGTGTGATAGAATCATTGTGTGTGATTCAATTGGCCAAGCCACATCCAGAGGTGTTCAGGGACATGTTGTGACTATAGTGAACACAAGTGTCAATGCAGTTCAACCATATACAACAATACAGAGGATGAGTCTTGTAGGAGATTAAAAAACAACCTCTTTGCAGTCTGTATAGCTAGGAGTAAGTGTGTGTCTCTTTTGGATCTGGTCACACTCTTCAGCAAATAAAATCAAAAGTTCGACTATGAGAATGTAAGTTGTGACACCCATCTTCATCCATAAAGGTCCCGATCACTTTGGAGTCTTGCTATTATAGATGGCTTCTTCACCTGTTTTGAAAAGCAAACAGAGGTCCGTACAATAGTGTGGCTTCATGGACAGCTAACATCTTTTCAGCTTGAGCCTGTGCAAGAATATGTGCAGAATATGACTGGACCAATCAGCATCCTTTGTGGAGAAAGAGATAGAGGCTATGGGCTTGATTTAGTTTTGAGGAAAGCAAAAAGCAGCTGCAGCTTGTAAACAATGGCGGTTGCTAAAGAGGTTAGCATGGATGCTACAATAGTGGCAGTTTAATCAGAACTGGACAACATTTACTCATTAAAAGAAGAGAAAAGAATGACTTTTCTTTGTGGGAAAGATGTTTTTGTCCTTCTCCTGATTGGCTTCGGCAAGAGCAATGAATGTGACAAACAGAATGTTCGTCCAATCACCTTCCAACTTTTTCTTGAAAAGACCTGACCATTCGAAACGCTGCCTATGGGCTGTTTCTCAGATGGATATATGAAATATATTCTATGGATATATGAAAAATTCAATCTGGCGTGTCAGGTTAAACGAGAGGAAGTGGTAAAAGGGAAAAAGAACGATCAGCTCTCATTGTGGACACTGGGGACACCTGTTATTACCAGATGTAAATGTAATCTGATTAAATCGTATCTAGATACAATTTGGACACGAGACACATTTTAAATCAAACTTAAAGCATTTGCATAATCACATTTTAGTATACAGCCCAAATGGAAATCTCCTCTTTTTAGTAAATGTGGGTTTTACAATTTCGTGCTGCCATTTCTATGACTGATCACGGTTTCACTGAGAAAAAACAGTCATGGCAGAGTGCCTGAAAAGAAGGAGGTGCACCTGAGCTTTGATAGGATATTGAATTTCACAATTGTGCTCTGCAACCAGACAAAATCCATTATAAAATGAGAAAATTGGTGACCTCGCACTGGCCATTTTATGAAAATGAAGCAGCGGAATGGCTTTCATTGTGGCCGCAGTGAATGTTGCTTTTTTACAAAATTCTATTAAATGCATAAAAGAGACGACCTTCAGCTCCCATCTCTGCAAAATACACCCAAATCCCTCTCACACAGCATCTGTTTCAATTAAATCACATTCACATAGCCTTCAGTGGACCAGTTGTCTATGTAAACTTACATCACATGTCTGTTTCTTTTCACAGAGCACCATGGGACATTTCACCACACTGGGGAGTCTCTTAATATTTCTTCTAACCACATCATTGTCTCTCATCCTGATGCTCTTTTTAATTGTCTGTACTCTCTACCTCGACAGCTAGCTTATGTGTGTGTGTGTGTGTGTGTGTGTTTGGTTTGAGTTGATGCCAGGGCTAAATGATTAATTAGCAATCACACAACTTGCTTTGCCTTGACAGCAGGACTGAGCAGGTTTAAGGCCTTTGAGCGCACTCTGTGGCTCAACAATGCACCGCTGAGATGAAACAGAAAGAAAATAGTGGAGGAAATCAATATTGTCGGGTTGAGGCCACACAACTTCCCGTTCTGTTTGCTGTGGAGTAACTAAAGGTCATCTGTGAGCACCTGTAAGAGAGCTAAAAGGAAAAGGAGGGCGGGTAAAGGTTGTATTTACAAGCCTGTGTTGAGATTGCTTTGCTTCCACTGACCATCTGCATCCCTTTCTTGTGGTTTTGGCCTAAATGATTTAGTCTAGCTCTCTCTGTGCTTCACACACCTCCTTTGTTGCACTGCCAGACGTTCTTCCAACTTTTTTTTCTCTCACTCAATTCATTCTTTATGCATCCTCATACCTCTCCTTTTCTTCTATTTCACTTTTCTCATTCTCGTTCCTCTTCTCGCTCTTCGCCTCTTAACTTTTTCTAACTTTCAAATTATCAAGTGGCAGCATATACGGGCTTTTAACAGAACGTATTCACTTAGCAAGGATACCTTCGCCTTCAGTAACAGGAATTTGCAATTATCTGCCAGGCTTAGCGCTGAGAGAGAATAATGCTGAGGAGAGTGTCCTCCGAATTCCCACACATATTTTAACATTCAGCTGTGCTTCAAAGTCAGACTGCAGCTCTGCTACACTTGTACAACTCTGTCGAGCTGCCACCCTTCATATCCATCCGTACAGTCTTGGATGTGTTATCCTGCCAATCTGGTTTCTGCAGCTTCCACAGGAGGTGCAGCTTTAGGTGCAATTGTGGAGAAACTGACTAATCAATTGCGACCATGGTTAAAATGTGTTGGGGGTGGCTGCCTGATTGCCTGCTTATCATAATCAGAACAGAAAGCCAACTGCATTTCTTGCAAATCATCAACATATGTTTTACTGATATTTCACTATAAATTAAAGGCAGCACTTTAAAGCGACTGGCTTATTTTCAGCTGTATGAACTGCAATTACGCTGGAGAGTCATACGTTGAGTTCCCCTTTTGAAATCTAATTAGCACTTATTTAATTATGGGACAACATTACTACAGTTAGCAGATTTTGCAACCAGGAAACTGCAATTAACTTAAAACAGTTGCTACTTCCCACACCACCTATTTTTACCTCTAGGTGAAAAAAAGGTTTACTCCTCGACAGGGAAAGTCACATGCTGATAGATAGTATTAGTAGGAAAAAATACACAGAAAGATTGTGAAGAACTTTAAGTAATTTTTTAAAAAGTTATGGATTAGTTTTGAAAGTATGCATCCACATCTTGACTTAGCAGGAACACCTAAACAACACATGTTAAATTTGATCAAAACTGCAACAACTAAGAAAATAGTTAGCTAAAGGTAAAATGTAATGGTAAAAACATATTAATAAAAGTGAGTTGGCCTTATGGATAAACAGTTAGCTGCAAAAAACAAAGCTAAAGGAAATGGATAAAAAGCTAAAATAGACTAGCTGGAAGTGGGTGATAATGATTAAAATAGTTAGTCATTAGATATACTAAATGTTTAAAGTAAAAACAATGAGGAAAAAGCTAAAAATAATGGATAACGGATAAAACAGGAAAAAATTTGTACTTGAAAGTTGAAATAGGCTCACTAAAAGTTAGAGTAACTGGTTAAAATAGCTAACAGAGAAAGTAAGAGGCAGTGATTTTAACAGTTAGCCATTGGAAAACAGTTTAAATTGTACATAGCTTATAATGTACAATGAAAGCCTACTATACACTTACATGCAAAATACATGTAACTGCAATAACGGCATCAACATTTCACCTGCAGCAGTTTCTCCCAAATATGTTTTGTACTAAAAAGGCAGTTTATAATTCAGCCTTGTGGTGAGATATTTTTTTCAGATTTTATGAATGAAGTGGAACAGAAAAAAAGTAAACTATGCAGGCGGTTCAAGGAGAAGCTCAATCAGATATGCAGACTTTCATCCCCAAATCAGAGCAGTAGGCCAGATTGCAGAGCATTTAACATTTTGAGCAGTGAGTGCAGGAGATCGCCCAAATGTTACAACTACGTCCAAGAACAAGAGTCCTGTTCCACTGAACAGCCAAAGCAACACGCTGATTTGGCTGCAGGGACAGATTTTTATTTGCTGCTAATGCGGCAAAATTATCCTCTAGTCAGCATTATAAAGACTGTCAGCCGGTCCCTTAGAACTTGGAAAAATACTGTCAAAAAACAAACAAAAAAACAAACAAGGAGGATGCACAGGATCAAATGACTCTGCTTGGCAGTTTGAGAATATTAAAAATTACCCCATTAGCTTGCAAAGATGAAAAAATCTATTAGAATTACAATAAATGTCACTTTGTTGATGTTTAATTGAATGCAGACAAGATAAGTTTTGTAAAATCAAACATGTTTTGTGCTGATAATTCCAAGGAATCTTTGTAAAGAATGATATTTTACCCTTAAGAAATAACTAACAACATTTTAAACTTTAACCACATAAATTCTTCCACTGTGGTCAAGACAAAGAATTCTGTTTTTGTTTTTTTTGGTTTTTTTTTTGGTGCAGTTCAACTTCCACATGCAGGCTAATAAGTCAAATAGACATAAACATGTCAGCTCACTAATATACTGATATTTGTATATCTGGGACATTTATATTTATACTTTATCTCTTATACTGACATTGATGTAGTGAAAAAGGCAGTAAAATCATTGGGAAAAGGTCATGTAATAGACTGTAGATCCTTGTTATCAGTGTACATATACACATTGGCACCCTGATGTATTATAGTCTGCATCTACAGAACAATGTCAAGAGTCCATCAGTTGATGTTAATGTGAGAGTTTTGGAGCATAGACATCATTAAAGCAGCAGGTCTGCAGAATGTGGGGAAGAGGGGATGGGACTGTGAATTGCTGGAAAATGTGAATGAGAGATCTTCCTGCAAATATGCTAAATACTGGTCCTAAACCAAACTGTGACCTTGGTCTCTCCTGTGTCCTTTCCTACAGAGGGTGGTCAGATAAACAACAACGTGGGACCCGGCTCCAACATGGCCCAGCAGCACCCTTACCCTGCCCTCAGCCAGCTTGCTCATGTCTACGAACAGCAGCAACAGCAGCAGCAACAGCAGCAGCAGCAGCAAAACAAGGATATCAACAAGTACGCCTCCCTGAAGGCTGTGGGTGAGTATCTGTCAAGTTCTCTTATTGTCTTTAACATCTTTAAATTTTAAGGCGAAGTGAAGAACAGAGGAGTATTTTACAGTCTCAGAAGGGCAATGCGCTTGATGTTGTGCTACTGGTTATAAAAACGGGTGTTGACTTTACCAGCTGTTGCTGCTGGCTCTGAATGCAGCAGCGTTTGGACGAAGGCGCAATCGTAGTCACTATGAATCTTGGGATTTCCCTCATTTTTGTTAGCGGAGTCACCATCTGATGCATCCTGAGCTGGCAGCGAGCATTTTTGCGATCCAAACACAAAGGGCAGCAGATTATTTTCTCCAGAGGTGTCCAGGAAAAAATGTGACTAAGCGCTCGCAGTCCTGCGAGCGGACTTGACAGGTGTTACTGATCGCGCTTCCAAAGTGGACGCGCTGTAAGAGAGAAACAGCCTGCTTCTCAAGCTGTTTGACAGCTTAATGCATGGCACCAAATTCAATGAGCTCGGTTGCCAGTGTCTCAACATGCCCATATGTTATTGGCAGTGGCATCGCTATTTCATCACCTGAATTCATTTGAGATTGACTTGTGAATTTTGCAGCGTGTGTCTCTCGGCCTGTTTATGCTTGACAGGTACCCCTCCCCCCTCTTGATTTAAAAATTTGCCCACTTACATCAGGTATAATCTACAAACAGATCTAGATGTCTGTAGCTACGGAATGCTATTTGTCTGCATTTTTCTCTTTTATTAGAATATAAACAGAAAGAGGCTCATTTGAAAAGCATCTTCCTGTATGCCCAAGAGCAGAATGTAAAATATTTGATTTAAATGACAAACGTAGGTATGAGCTCTCTTTGTATTGTCAAAGTAAATGATATTTCCTTCCTCATACCGCATGCGGAGGGCCCTGACTCATCCCCAGACATGTTACAGTAATAGGTTGTCATGATTGTTTGTGCTGCCGCTTTGCGCCCTGGAAACAAGACGATGTTGTGTAATTATGGTAGCTGTTCATGTAATTGCCAGCAAAATTGAAAACAGAGAAACTGATGAATAATATGTGATAAGTGGACACATAATCTATGAGCTTAAAGGAAAGCCAGCCTACAAGAACATCAATGAGAATTGTGATTAACACTGTCATCATGAGTCCTGGACCCTGGCGTCTTTGTTGTATGGTTGTGAATTTTTATGTAAAATTCCCAGAAGGCTGGCCAAACATAGACATCATGCAATTGATATTTTCAGCACAGCTGCAACTATGTTTGATTGCAGAAAATTGTTCAGTTATCTAAAAATGCCCAACAGAAGACGTCTCAGTGTCAGTCCCTTAGGATCAAAGAACAAAGGGATGCTTTCTCAACTCAGCATTTTGCACCAGTGCTCAAGAAAAGAGAGAAAGATTCAGCCATAGGAGGCAGAGATGCCAATTTCTCCTGTGACTGGAGCTGCATTAGATCAGAGAGCAATGTAGCCACAAGACACGTCGCAGTTTGAGTAAGGGATGCAACCTCACTGCCTCTCAACTGCAAACTTGACTCTCTGATGTAAGGCTACAGCTTTCCTTTCATCTCACCATACTGAGAACCAACAGACCGATGCAGCACATGCTCGGAGGCTTGAGGAAAGCATTTTGGGGAATGTAGTAAATCTCTAATTGAAAAGGAAATTGATGAGGCAGATTGAGTTAAAATTTTGTACAAGGGAAAGGCGAAACTCAGCAAAACGTTCAGGAATTTGATAACAATCACAAAAAAGTACTCTGTGCAATTAACTATTCATAGATGCACTATATTTCTCATGAAGCACTATATTTTTGACTCTCTATGGCACTTTTCCTAACCCTATATGGGAAATCAAAGACAAAAAAGACAGTTTTTTTAATTATCTGTTCCATAAAGAACTAGATTTTCAAGCCATCAAAACTCCTCTGCTCCAAGTAATAATTTGTATTTGATGTGGATTTAATTACAAAATAAAATTCACTGGTTAAAAAGTATGTTATCTACTTGTTCTACCACTTATCAAAAAAGCCAGTTTCTAAGTTGAGCTGCTGCATACAAGATGTTTTCAACTTCAATGATAAGTCCATTCTTACTGTTTGTGTAAGACAGTGTCAAGATTTCACATCACACTTTTGTGAGCTGCATACTGGAGCACGATTAGCTTCCACACATTTGATGACACAAAGAGATGCTTGTATGCAGACACCTTAAACTCAGTTGTTAAGTGAGCAAAGAGAATATTTTCTTTTCAACTGATGAATCTTTAAGTGAAGTAATGAACTCAAACATGGCTCATTTTGCGTAGTAAAGTTTATTTAAAGTGAAGGGGCATTTGAGGCGGTGAATCAGTTCACGAACTGAAATCAGTGTAGATTTCAGTCTACACATTGACTACTCAATGTGTAGACTGATGCACACAGTGCAGAACCAGATCTCATAAGCCCAAGCTTGGCATGGAAATGTTTAGCTTTATCCTGTTAGCAACAAGTGCTGACGTTAGCATAACAAGCTGAGCTGGAAGCTCCACCTGCGTCATTGGAACCAGATTTTTGGGAACATTTCAGGTTCCCGGTCGGCTCAATAACAGAGTTGTGAATAATACAAGTACAGTGTGTTGGTGCAGCTCCACTGCTTACACACATCCATCAGCATCACCCAGGGTTTCTCCTGCTGCACAGAGCTGCATGGAAACCTTGACTGCTATGTACTGCTGCACCCCTTCTCCTCAGTAAAATTATGTTAATGGAGTGTTAAGACTGAGCTTAAGCGTGAGAACCAATGAAACACTTACACACTAGCTATAACTTGTGGTCCATCCTTAAAGAAGCCAGGTGTTTGGGCGCATTTTTATTTAATAGCTTTGCAGGATGAAGTCAGTGTATTTTTTTGAGTACTAGATCACCCGCAGGCTAATGTTAGAACAGAGTCTGTTTCATTGTTAAGAGCTAAGTAGTACAGTGTTGTGCATAACGATGAGTTTTATGTTTCTCCACTGCTGATGTAAAATAATGGCACCCCAGTGAAGGAAACCGAGCCCCCTTCCTCCCCCTTACACAACACATAGACCAACCTCTGTTTGACAAAAGACATTAAGCCAGCGCTGCTGCTCTGTAAATTACACTTTAATCTCATTATTGTCATGCAGACAAAAGATTGCAGTTGCGTCTAAATGAAGGCAGTTAACCTTTTCAAATAAAAAAAGCAGCAAACTCCTACACGCTTCTTTATGTTTTTTTGTTTGATGGTGGCCTTCATGAAGACCGTTTAGCTTTTTAACTGCTAGTTATGCTTAATATGGCATTCTGATGGGCTAAAAACACACAAGTGAATGCAGTGTGTGATGGAGTAAGAGCTTTAAGCTACTGACACATTTTCCTTTTATTGAATTAAGAACCTATTTTGAATCAAGAACTGATTCTATGTCAAAATGCATCAAAGTTAGCCATAAAAAAATGAAATGCCAGTGTTTGTTAAGGACAGAGCTTCTTTGAGTACTTTTAAATATCAAACAATATCTGTGTTAAAAATGTACTAGACTGTTTCCTGTGATTGATGACTATTCTGAAGTAGTATTAAGCCTCTGTGAGTTGATTCCTATATTGGACGTGTTCTGAAAGCAGGCCTGCCAACAGGAGAAAAATCAATCTTAAAAGCTGTGGTGGGCTCTGAAATATATTGGAAGTCCTTAGCACTGTTTTTGTGTACACTTCTTCAAATAAAAAGGATGAAATGTGCAAAAGCTGCCAGTGTGGTTCAGTAACAATGAGGTAAATTTTTACATTCAGGTTTGCACAAGGTCTCTTTCTACAAAGACTGAATGGGGTCCAGACAGCAATATAGAAATTACGTTTAATCCTTTTAGCAGGAGTCTGTCAACATTCTCTCCCTCGCCCTCTTCAGCTGCTTTTCAAAACCACCTCTTACTCTCTGCTTCTCTATATCTCAAATGGCCCTTTACAACCTCTTTGAGACCATTTTCCTCCTGTTTGCTCTTCTTACCTTTAATATCTTGGCTCATTTTTTTCTTTCCCTCCTCCTCACCCTCAGCTTCTCTCCCTTCGTGCCCCCTTCATTTCCTCTCACCTTTTCTCCTGCTTCTTCCTCTTCCACTTCACCCCATTTCCCACCTTTCCTCTCTTTTATATTACCACCTTTATCGCCAGCCTCCTGCCCTCTCCCTCTGCCTTTTTCCTACACCTTTTTTGCAACTCTTTGTCTCCTTCTCCCACCCACACCTTCCCCTCTTCACCCATCAATCCGTCACACTCTGCTCTCTAGCCCTCCTCAAAGAATCACTGGGCTGCTAATCTCCGCCATCCCTTGCATATCTGATCCCAGTCCTGTAATTGAAGGGAGAAACCCCCGTCCCCACATTTGACTGACACATTTCCATTCCACAAGTGGTATTAAAAAGAGGTTCCTGTGAAATAATTGGAAAACTGTTCAGAGATACACAGCACAGGAACCCTGGATTTCCAGAAGGCAAGGTGCCATTTCTGTGAGTCAAACGATGGGAACGTCGCACACAAGCTGTGAAAAATGCGCGCGTGTGTGCATGAGTAAGAGAGACAGATAAGAAGAGAGTTGAAATGATAGCAAACAAAACCAAAATGCCAGCGGCGGCTCTTTTAGAAGTCACCTTTGTGTGAGCTCAGCTAATCTTAAGCAACATAAATGGTATTTACTTTTCTTCCCCTTTCCTACACAGTCTGCTGTTTTCACTGCCTGTTGACCCCCTGAGAAATGGAACCAAGTCTAAGATCAGCACCGTTTCCCCCAATGCCCCTCAGTCGCCTTCTTTTTCCCTTTTCTTTAATTGCTTCTGCCACTTTCCCAGCGGTCTACAGTCCAGATGATAAGAAACACTTCTGTCAATAGTCATCTGCACTGTCCCCCTGTGCATAAGGTCACTTTATCGAACTCTAACTGCCACTAAGGCAAAAAAAAAAAAAAAAACAACTAATAAAGGTCCCTGGATGCAGCCCTGAAGCTCAGCCCAGAGGATTTTATCTTCTACATGCACATGTGATTAATGCTGCATGTTTGCTAATTATAAAAATTGCCATTAACAGTGAGAAAACTGCTTTTTAATAACTTAACTGTTTCATGTGTAGCATTTAATGATGCTTGCTCCTGGCCTGCATCACGTTTATGCCATTTCTGAAACTGGAAGCTGCCCAGTACAACCAATCTATTACTGATGGCTGCTGAGTAAATCTTTAAGCTTCTTTGCCTCAACAAGTCATAAACCTGCTTTACAGACTTCAGACTTCCGCACAATTCATGTACTTCACTATTTATTGCAATGTTTTGTATGCAGAACTTAGTAAAACACCCTTATCAGTACAAAATTATTTAATACGTCTTTGTGAGAACATGTAAATTATACACATACATTCTCACACCTCTGCTGCTGTTTAATCTCCTGTAATCGGCTTTACATGCAAATGAGTTTCAAAAATAAAATTCAGAGGAATAGTTTTTCATCTTTTTTGTTTATTAGTTTGCAACAACATGAGGAATATCTTAATAAGACTCTCCAAGAGTAGAATCTGAAAGTCTGCACTGCACCTTCCTCATTCACATTTTGTAATATTTTACAACAAACAACAAGGCACAAACTGTTGTTTTCCCTGTTCTCCAATTACATGCGCTACTATTGTCAAAGGTTGAACCCTTTACCTGATATTAATGTGAGTTTTACAGCAGAGATATTGGCTGATCTATGATCGTAACAGAGAGCAAGTTCCTATTACATCTCACACTTTGTTCCAACATTGAATGTTTTTATATGAGAATATTTTCACCCAGTTACAGTTGTAAAGAGTTTTTTTTTCAAAGCAAAAAAGCCTGACAGACAGCTTTTACTTCATCATAAAACAAAAAAGACTCTCAACTTATATCCAAAAAAAAGAAAGGATGTTTTAGGAAGGGTGGTGGCATCACGACAGGGATGTCCACCTACTCTCAGTATATTCTAAAAAATCTCAAGCACAGATTAGGTTTATTTATAAAAAACATATTGCAATTATAAAAGGACATTATTTGCAGCTTTTAAGATTTATAAACTAATAAATCCTATATCACTTTGGCAGTAGACAACTTGATTGGCTAATTTAAAGCAGACTGACATACTAGTATAACCCCGGTAATGTCTTTATGTTACTGGCACCTGGGGACTTCAGAGAGGCATCGCTTGATTTTTCTTCCTGATGCATAATGTGTGTTGGTCTCTGTGGGATGCTGGCCTTTCTCAGGCAGAGGCATGCAGAGCCCACACTGCTTAACAGCGGTGTTTTCCATTTCCACTCACGTACACGGCTGGGTGTGTGCCTCGTCAAGCTGACTGCCGCCGGATTTATTCACCTGTCGCCTGAGCAAGTTTGATCCCAAGGGGCGGCCTAGCGGCAACTCTGCGGGTGAGACGCTGCGCACCGTCCGTCCCCCTCCTCACCCACAAGCCCCTCTGCTGTCCCCTCGCAGTGCCACTTGCTCCTCTCTCTCCCCATTCACGGAGCGATAAACCAGATTTATAGTAACAGCAAGCAAACTCCCCGAGTGTGTTTACTTTATCTTCGAGGACGAGGAGGCAACGAGGGCTAAAGAGTAATGACTCGAGCGTGAACGTGAATTCAACAGAAAAAAAGGTCACATTTTGTAGTGATAAGAGAGACTGTAGCTTGGTGACAGTGAGTGACAGAGAAAGGAAGAAATGTGAGGTGTTAAACCTGACTGCTCCAAGGCTCAAGAAACACACAAACACACACTAGTGTACAGAAATGGGAAGATGGTTCCATCTGCACAGTGAGGCTCACTGAGAGTCTGCTGGATGTGACCTTATGTGCATTTAAAGCATTTACTGCTCATGAACCTAAAATTAATAAACAATAAATCTACAACCCTGATTTTAAAAAAGGTTTGCCAACTTTACAAAAAAAAACTTTAAAATGAAACTGAATTCATGTATAAACCAGTTTTATTAAGGGCTCATGAGAGCATTTAGTTACATCCTTCATAGAATCACCTGTTTCACAAAGTTATAAACCTCACCTCATCCTTGCTTGTGAACGGCTGAATGGCTTTATTTACAATCATGGTACTATCACGTGTTTCCAATTAACCTATGAAAAGCTCCAAACAGGTGTTTTTAAGAGCATTCCACAACCTTTTCAAACCTTTGTATTTCCAACTTGTTTAAAGTGGGTTAATGCCATAAAATCAGGATACATTTTTTTTTTTTTTTTTAAATAATGAAAATAAGGGTTTTACACTAAAGAATTATATTTCTCTTGAAATCTTTGCCTTGTTTTATTTGGAGAGGGAAATATCCTCATGCTATTCAGTTTTTAGAGTTACAGACAGTAACAGAGTTGCAGACAGCGGTAAGAGACGCACTGTCATGTTTGAAGAATGACTACCATAGTGCATGCTGTAATGGTTTTTCTGCAACTTTACTGTCAGATCCAAAATGTCAAATGCTGCCTGTGTACAAAACCAAAAGACAGGGCGGCCTGAACACTATATCTTCTTGAAATACTCTCTTTATTGTATGTCAACAGAGGACAAAACATGGTCCACATTGGATAAATGATCACATAGTGCATGTCGTAATGGCCTCACATCTTTCTCCCAAGTTTTCTTCCTGTTTCTATTATAGTGAACACCTTCAGACCACACAGAGATGAGATGTTTTTTAGCTTTATAAAGAGGAAGAGGCGAGGTGGAGGAGACATTCTGGGCTTTCCTTTTGATTTAACTCCTCCAGTGGCATGACAGGCCTCCATATGCAGGCGTTTTACAGAAGCCCTGACACCCTGCATGGTTAGTTACAGTAGATGAGAATAGGCTGACTAAGACAGTTAAAGTATACAGTGGGGTCTGTTATATGACCTTCTCAGATTGTGGGAGTAAAGAAAGATGGGATGTTTTCTATCCAAACTTCTGCTTCTGTTTGTGTGTGTGTGTATGTGTGCCCTCACATGTGCAGGTTTTAGTTTCTAGCTTATCTGCAAACTGCTGAGAGTCTTATTTTATGAGTCACTCTATATAACAGTTATTTCTTCTTTCTGTTCAAGAGTAGCAAAATGGTTGAGCTGAGGACATTGTTTTCCTCACAAGCCTCACAAAAGCAAACAGCCAAATTGCAAGAAGCAACTTCATTTAGATTTGAACATTTAAACTAAGATTTCAGCAGTGCTCTTTTGCAGCTCTTTCATGTCCACTTAACGTTTTCATCAGCTCTGTTTCTCTCCTTTCTTCTGTCAGCTGCCAAGTACAATGGTGACATCTACAAGCGACGGCTGATGGTGGAGCTGCCAGCAAAAGGCGGGCTTCCTCTCCAGCCAATGGGCAACTCCAGACCCTCCATGGGCAACATGGCGTCAGTGACCCCTTCCATGACTTCAAACCCCATGGCTTCAAATCCAATGACCTCCAATCCCATGAACCCCACCATCACCCAGATGACCTCCATGACCCCAATGACATCTATGATGCCCATGACCTCTATGACACCAATGACCTCTATGACACCCATGACCTCCCTCGCCCCTATGTCCTCCATGACCCCTATGACCTCCCTGGGTCCACTGACTCCTGAGCCTGTGGCCACCTATGTCACTGAGATGCCCAGCATTTCCTCTGTGTCAACCCTCCCAACAGAACGGCACTTAGCCGGTGGCGGAGGAGGAGGAGGGGGAGGGGGAGTAGGTGGAGTAGGAGGGGGACTCAAGCCAAATGGGCACAAACACAAGGGCAGCCACGGTCACATTGCCCACACCTCTTACAGCTCTCACACTCATGGTCACAGCCACAGTAGCAAGCCGCCAGGACACGGGGCTACCTCCCTTGCACACATGGCGGGAACAATGCCAGGTGGCACGTCCCTGGGCATCTCCAGGGCCGCCGAGACCGCCATCGGCTCCAGCTCAGCTACAATGGGCCGCCCATTGGCTTACAGTTCCAACACAATTGCGACTGGGCACGGAATGGGGCTGGGTTTGAAGGGCTGGGATGGGACTGAGACGGTGGGCAGGAGGAAGACCTACGGGCACAAGAGGCCTCAGTGTACCATCCTGGAGCCCAACCAGCTCCACAGCACCAGAGGCCACAGCCACAGCCAACACTTCCTCCCCACACAACCCTACTTTGTGACCAACAGCAAGACAGAGGTGACTGTGTGAGAGAAGCAAAGGGGGACAGGATGCATGCAGACTGGGGGCACAAGCAATGAGACGAGTTGAGACACCAACTCCCAGAGTGGTCAAAGGTGCAGATCTATGTGTGTGTTTGTATGGCTCGTTGGTATACTGGTGAATGTGGTGGGACAGTGACACTGTGTCTGAGTGGTCCTCGTTTCACAAAACAGAGAGTTCACCAATCAAATCACTGCAACAGACCCTTATTGCCAAGAGGATGGAGGCCAAGTCGGTGGCATCTGTAACCATAACTTCAAACAGCCTACAGAGCAAGATGTCTGTACACTTGTGGTGATATTAGAGTGTTGTCACAGCTAATATCTGCTCAGTAATGGTAACAATATCCGAGTCTTACAGTGCAACTACACATGGATGATTATGTGGGAAACTGCTGATAATAAAATTGGATTGGCTTTACAAACCAAACCTGAGAAGCAATATAAGGGATTGAGTGTAAAGCACTGAAGCATTGAGGGAAAGAAGATACGCAGCAAGTTTACCCATAAAACCTCGCGACAAGAGTTCAGTTCATCTGCCTAACAAAGCGTTGAATGGTGTGGAAGAAATAACATTCCCTCATGATTCATCCCTAAATCTCCTGAGGGCTTTGAAACAGACACACATGATGAGGGCGCAGGGCTTTGGACTGCAGACATGCAGGGCTTTGTACTGTGGCCATTCAGAAGCGCCTTCATAAGCTCTGCAGCTGAAGGTCGCCCTTTTTTCCACAAGGCTCCGGGACAGAGAATGAAGGCTGTCACATTGGCATTGTTCTGGTCTGATCTCGTCTGTGTGGTGACAGCTGGCCCACAGGAGGGATGAGGAGGCAGCATCTGGATGATGCTGCGGCTAGCAGAGGCTCCTCGGAGCACATTTCTCATACACACAGACCCATAAAATGCACACATTCATGCACATGCAGGCACATGTTTTCGCACACACAGAAACATATACTGTAGAAATACCACACTCCAGGGTTTGACCAATACATAAGAGATTATAAGAGTTATACCAATAATAATTTTTTAATGTTAATTAACAGATGGCTGATATTATGTTGGATTTCTGCATATGTTATCTTCAAACCTGAGAAAAATCAGTCCGGTGTTTGCCCACAATTATATTTTTGTCAGTAAATGTAGACCACCACAGTAATTGTACTCTATATAGTTTTGAATAACTACCCTTAAAAAA
>JAPZDY010000014.1:18727414-18745746 GCA_029783645.1 Ctenochaetus hawaiiensis | reverse complement strand
TTATTCAAAACTAAAAAACTTTTAAAAAAAAAAAAAAAAAAAAAAAACTTAAACATGCATTGGCGTAATAAGAGCTACAAAAGATGACAGAAACCATCTCTGGGGAAAATTCATTTGACATCTGCTTTGACTTTTGTTGCGCTCATATTCCATCTGCTTATATGGAAAGATTAAATTTATGACCTAAACTGCAGCCAGACACTAGGGGGCGATGTTTTGGCTTCGCTTTTGAAGGGCTGCCGACTCTTCCATCATTTTACAGTTTCTGTGTGGAATCATTCCATTTATTTACAATGATTTTTTCCATGTGAAGACTCTGCACAGACAGAAGCCCGAAAGGTGTCACCTTCTGGTGTGACCAAGCCTTTAGTCACCCAAACATTTAGTCAATCAGAAATCCACTGACCCAGCAGGCTAATCTGTAGTAGCTGACATCTTGCAGTACAGTGTCAGTGATCACCTTCACCTCTTAGTGTCTTACTACCCACCTTGACACTGCCAAATAAGTTTCAAACTCCGGGATGACCGCTCAGTGTGAACTCATTGCTCTGAACCGTTCAGGTCATGATTGCCCTGTAGGTGCACTGCCTGCCACAGCTCACTGGTTTTCCCTTATTATTATTTTTTTCTTCTCGTCTGAATGGAAGTCAAATGAAGGGTGGAGGTGCATTTGGCCTAATTATAGGAATCAGAGGGTGCAGCCGTTCACCGGCACACTGATCAGCAACAGAGGCGGGAGCAGGAATCAGGCCAGTCGAGCGTGCAGCCTGAAGGTGTGTGGTATTAACGCCTCGGCTGAATATATACTCTGGCTTTGTAACCCGGAGTTAATAACTAATATTATATTGTTTTTACTATTGCAATATTTTGATTGAATTAACACCCATGTTTTCAACTTAAATCACAACATAAAGCCACAATAGAATCACAAGAGACTATCTTTGGAGTAAGTTCATTTAATCAGATTTACTTTTTAAAATATTTATCGCTTTAATTCAAAGCGTTCAAAGAACTCATCAGCCTTGGATCTTTGCTTTTCTTTTGTTCCTTTAAAATCTATGAAGCATCACAGACTAGCTCATTAACACAAAAGCTGAGCCACGTCCGGTTTCTCAATGATTTTTTTACTGTATTTTTCTCCTGTATTTTTCTAAGTTGGCATTGTCCAAACTGCCACTCTGATGTCCTTATCGGTGCTGAAACGTTCAGTGGACAGTCAGATGTGTTCTCCAGTGTTCAAGCCCACCTTTTATCCAACAATAATGAGCTTAACCGAAAATATTTTAGTTATTAATCTGCCAAGTCCCACCTGTCTTTGCACAGGGGCCCCAAACAGCCAGTATGAGCGGCTCATGCAGTAACCCTGACTGACTTCCCTCCAAACACTGCCGACTGTGCCCCACTTGAGTTGTGATCGTGAGTCTCTGCATCACAACTTTTTAGTCCTGCATCGTCTGAGCCAAAACGTTACATGACTCACTTCTCAAAGTCACGCAACCGCTCTCTTTGCTCATTTTTTGATGAGCTCTCGCTGTCGTGTTTTGCTCATAGAGGTGAAACATCTGATTATGCGTCGAGCTGATGTTGAGTTGGAGTTTTTCTGGTTGTGGGCCCCCGATTGTGGCAGAGTCTCTTAAATGTGTCATAACAAGGGCATGAAAAAAAAGAAAGCAAACATCAAGAGTGGCAGATGAGCAGGAGAGAGATTTACAGACTGGAAGGCAAACACCTAGCAAACTCGCCTACCTACCCACTCACAAAACACACATTGACAACAGCTAGAAGTGACAACAGGGAGAATTACAAAAGCTTATACTCCCATTAGCCCACACAAGCTTCACTGAGAGACCGAAGAGAGGCAGGTGACAGAGGCCAGGCAGTTATAGGAGGTGTGAATGGGATATGAAAATGGGGATTGTGGTCCGACTAACCTTTTTGTTTTGTTGAGAGAGAAAGAGGTCTATTATACCAAAAAAAAAGCAACCCCATTAGAAAAGATGTGCTGAAATCAAGCTCTCTTGTTTAGCGAAGCAGCCACCACAGCGGAGATTCGACGAGGAATATTCAATAAGACAAAAAAGAAAAGGAGCTGCACTGGGACCACTAGCCAGGGGGGGCTTTGTGCGTCCTCACTGGGGTCTTAAATTGGCGAAACCCAGAGAAATCTGAGGAAGAGCTGTGGTGCTGCGATGGGACTCGGTCCACAGTGGCACGCAAAGACAGAAAAGAGACTTAATGTCAACACTCGATGGGGTGGAAGCGTTGAATTATTGATATTGCAAATCGTTGGCGGCGTGCAGCACGTGAGCGCTAACTGCTCCATTTGGAAAGCTGTGAATCAGTGATGAGTGTTGGCTCACACACACACACACAAGCACACACACAAACTCTGTCCAGTGATTTCTTGTTACAGCATTGTTACAGAATGTATTGATCATTAATGCAGCGGCTCGGCAGATTTCCGGATCAATCACTGATTCCTCCTGACAGACTGGCCATTACTAATATACACTGGAGCTTGTATTTGTCAGCTCCTGTTGGACTGACTATTCATTTACACTCTGGATCCCATTTAAGCTAAAGATGTGAAGCGTGGATTGCTCACATCAGTCTGAATCAGAACAATGCAGCAGTCTGTAAATATTCTTTTCTTGGTGGGGACGTAGTGAAGGAAGTCTTTCCTCCTTAATCTCTACAGATCAAATGCAGTATTCTCTTTAGAATAATCTTTCATTTAAGGGAAGAAAGAGCAGAATCATGTTCAGAAAGTGGGATATGTACAGTACATCTGGGATGACACTAAAGGGCTCAAACACTAGCTACATTTTTACCAGATTTTCCTCCGCTCTTCTTTTCTATCCTATCATTTTGCCGTTTGCTGGACTGATAGCGTTGTAAGCATTACAGCCTATAAAGAGCAGCATCTGTATGATCAAAAAAAAATCAGTATATCACTATAGTATCAAAGGGGTTCTCGTCAGCTATGTTTACGACTTTGTATAGCATCAGTCTTTATGCGCAATGTTTTCACCAAACCGGAGCTGTCTACTTATGCACACAGAGACACAGGAGACGCAGTGTTTGTTGTCCAGTAATGCTCAACATCTGTTTTTTCAAAGGGTTTGCTCCTACGGTGTGCTTTATATGTATGATTTTTAACATAAAACTGTATGAAATATATTTGCTCTTAGAATTAACGGAAGGATATCAATCACAGTGGATGTTAAAAATACTGTAAGATCCTCTGCTTTGAAACCGGAGCCGAGGGATTGTCCATAACCTTTGAAAAATCAATAAGCTATTTGCGATATGACTACTATCCATTAGCAATCATATCCTTTTATAGAATAACTCATTGATTAACTCATTTTTGGTGTTAATCATGTATTACATACAAATTATATGAGATCCAATTTTCTATTTTTTATGTCCAAACGTTTGTGGTATTTATGCATATGTGTATATGGAATACATATGGCCCAAACACTACATTTATGCGTGACTAGTAAAGCATATTTTCTATGGTAGAGCCCATCTCCCGCTATTGTTTGCACAGTAGCTTATAATATGCACCGTGATGCCCCATCGTCCTTTTACTGTTACTGACTTTATAATTTGTGAAATTAAGTTATGAAAAAGCTGTATTTTGGTACTATTCAAATATTGTTAGAAAAAGAGATATAGCAGACGTTTTGTCCAAGAAATATATTACCATAGTGTTGCTATGAAGCTGTCTGTTTACCTTATTTTGGGGAGGGATGACAGGGATATTTTCGTTCTTCCTTTGTTGTTGATTTGCCATCTGACAGTATTATCACCATTGTTCTATATACAACTTTCTTACGTGGCAATAAAAGATGACTTCTGTAAAAATGCTCCTCTCTTTGCTTTGCTTTCGTGTCTCTTTTTATTCTCTTTTGTTTCTTTGTCCTTTTGTCTGCAGGAAGGGATACTGTACAGCCCCTCAGATCTTCATTATTCCTCTTCCTTTTTGTCTTCATATCTCCTTTTCCTCTGTCCCCTTTTTTTTTGGCTATTTACTTTCAGGAAAATGTTTGATGTTAAGCAGATTGATAGACAAAGATTGGAGCAGCACATTTAAATATAGCAGTAAAGTAGAATTCGAAGTGATGTTCACACACAAAGCTGCCTCTGGCTTTGTTGTATGAAGTTGACACCTAAATGTATCAAATACGTCAATTCAAACAAATTTCTAATCCGTTTTTTCTGCTCCTGTCCTTTAAATCCCTCTATTTTAGCATCTATTTCCATTTTATTCCCAGCGAGCATTTTATAGATGACAATTTGCACAAAGACAACCAAGACAGACATGAAAGAAGAATTCTCAATAGTCCAATACAATAATACTACGCACAATGTGGGGAAACTGGTTCTTTGCATGAAACCCAAACTTGAGGAGTAGTGGACAGTCAAAGGAAGCCTGGAAACCACCTTAAGCTCAAAGCTTGTGTCGTGGTTAAGGGCTTTGATGGGAAAATTAACCCACATATAAAGGTCTTATCAGACCAAATCAGGCACTGCAGGGATCACCGCAGGTTTGTGCAGCAGTGATAGAAAATCTTTGAAATTGCAAAACAGAGGAGGGAACTTTTTTTAGTGAAGCAATAACAGCAAATGCATGAAATGTATTTGTCATCATTTTCTCTCTCTGAACACACCATGAAATTAGACTGTAGTTGTTCATGACACGATGGAAAAAGCCTTTAATTTACTTTCTTTTTTAATGAAAGCAATGCAGATGTGTTTGTCTGCAGTGTGAACAAATAAAATCATTCCCTTTTTATTGTATCTCAGACAAAGTGGCCGCTCAAGGTTGAGTTTGATGCCTCAAGAATTGTGGTATCTGTAGTCCAAAACCAGATTTGCTGTTACTACTTATCAATAGTCAATTAAGGCAGGACTGAAATATTTTTTTGGATTGAAATAATAAACAAGTTATGTTAAATTAGATATCAGCCTCATTTTAACATTCAAAGGTTGCAGCACAGATGAAATGCTCCTCAGTGAACAAAGTCACAATATTCAAATCAACATCTATTCACAATAAAAGTATTTCCTGGGTCCTCGCCTCTCATGTGTCCTTCCCCTGCTGCTTCTCTCCATGCATGCTGAGCTGAAGCCAGAAAGTTAATGTGTCCTTGGGCTTCAAACAGACGATCACTGCCAAACTCAAACCTGCTGTTTGGGTTGTAAATGTAGTTTTTTTTCCCCCCTTCAAATGAACCATGCATGCAAGGTAGAAAAAAACACAACAAGAAACCACCGTTTAACTTCACACAAATGCTGCCTTCACACCCACCTGAATACACACCCCTACAGACACATACATATGCACAATGTGAGTTTACACTAATTACTCAGGCTGCCAGTGCTATTGGCAGCGAGGAAACAGTCCAGGGAATTTAACTAAAAACAAAGCAAACCTGCTTTTCCTCCCACTCCCCTGCCAATCCCTTTCTACCGTCCTGAATCCTGCTCAGCAGAGCGGAGCTGCACAACAAGAGCTTTGTGTGTGCTTTATGCCATCTGGCATGGATCTCCACCTCAACCATCAGGAGCGTCATCACCATCATCATCATCATCATCATCACCACCATCATCAGTTTTTGTTTTTTTGTGTGTCACTGGCCTTCTCTATCAATCTTGCCAATAACGTCACTTTCAATACATTTTGTATGGATGCATTATAACCACCACGATCATCATCCTTCAGTCACCTTCACTTATATTCATCTAAATCTTTTAGATAATCATTCCGATAACAAAACACTAACATTTATTTGTGTAACCAAAGTTATACAAAACCACTGTTACAAAGATGTTGTGATCTTTGTAAAAGTGGAACAATATGTTCTTTTTAGCTCTTTTTTTAGCGAAGAGTTTAGAAGTTGCTTCGTATTGATATGGAGCTGGTTGAAGGTTTTTCTGTTTACAACAAGATTATTAATAGTCCAGTCATACGATGACAAACATCAAGTAAGACATCTTCTCTTAAAAAAAGCTCAAATCTCAATTGCATCTTGAATGCGTTTTATCAATATAACATTCAATGAGAGTATGAATCCCAGCAAACAGCAAGCAGCTGCTATCAATCAAAAAGCCCACGCCCTTAATTATGCATGATTTCAAGCCTTTAAATAACTTAAATGAGTTTTATGTTAAAATGCAATCCTGCACAGTTGGCAGGAATGGGACCAAACTGTACCAGGCTGTAATTGTGTGTTTTTCTGCTGTAAAGTTGGCCACTTAGATATGGGCCTCCATGGGAAGTGACTCACTTTTGATTCAAGCCTCAAGTGGCTGTTTGAGGAAATGCAGTTTTGGGCAGTACATGTCGGCTTCATTTTCAGCCCCAGTTGATTTTCCTTTGGGTGAAATCAAGGGTTGTAAAGTTTGATCCATTGATTTAAGTATGCACATGTCTGAATTTAGTGTATTTATGTGATAAATTAAATGATTCCCTCTAGTTTGGTACCAATTGATATTTAAGTGAACTTGGGTTATTGAAACGATGCATTGGTTACTTGTCTTGAACTGTGTGTGTGTTGGCATGTAAGGGACAGTACATCTAACATTTTGATATTATTTATTAAGTCTTCTGGAGCATTGCATTTCGCTGTACAGCACGTCAATTATGTAGTGAAAACGGCATTGAGGCTTTCAGAAATTGCGTATGTTATTCTCGTGGCCCAGGGCGGTTAAAAATCAGCGTCTGTGAAAATGAGCCTTCCAAAGCTTCAGACCAGGAGGAGTCAGACTCTAATCTGTGAAGAGAAAGCGATGTACAGCCTGGAGGGATCGAACTGACAGTGACGCTGGGACTCACTTTGTCATCTCCTCCTCTGCTTGTTTGAACTGTGAGATCCAAAAAAAGGCTTCGCTTTCATAACATAGTAATGTTGTTAAAAGAGTTGTAGAAATGTGCCCTGATAGTCAGACTCTATCATGCTTGATTCTGCTGAGTTGTTTCTTTTACTATTTCTGTTAAGCCTGTTTTTTTTTTTTGTGTATTTTCTCCCACTTTTCCCGTTCATCTTTGGTTGTGCATTGCAAATTAGAAGGCCTCTAAGAAAATTGTAAATGGAAGAAAAAAATAGAGGGTTTAGAGAATTCAGTGCCGGATGCTTGAGGTTCTGCAGTTTAAAGTGGAAAAGTTGGGTTTGAGGAGGAATCAGAAGTAGACATGCTGTGACACAGACAGAGAGAGGAAAGGCGCTTAGACAAAGCATCTCAGAGTAAATTTTTTATGGTGCAGTGCAGATGAGGGGGGCTTTAAGCAAACTCTGAATGGAAAAGAGAAAAGGGAACACCAAAAAAAAAATATAACCAAAAAGTGAGTCCCTCAAAGACAGAAATGGGTGCAGGCAGTTAAAAAATGCTGCTGTTCTCCAATGTTTAAAACTTTTAAACAGCTAATGTTACACACATGCTTTAAAAGTCACATAAACTGGAGTTTCTCAGCTTTTCAGATACATCACATATGTCAGTTTGTCATTTTTTAATGTAGTTTGTGAAGATTGGTTGCAATATTTGTATAATGTTGCACATTCGATATTTATATTTGCCATTCATTCATATGTAGTTTGTAAAAATGTTTTACTTTTGTTTTATGTCCTTTGTTATGATTTAATTTTATACTTATAATAAAAGATTTTACTTTAGTAAGAAAAGGCTATTTTAAAAATTCTCAGGTTCTGTGTGAGTCTACAGTGAATAAACATCAGGTTTTTTAACTTTTTAAAAAATGTGTATAAATTCATCCATTCTTAGACAAGTAAAGATAAAATGTGGACTCTGAATGGACCTGACTGAAACTTAAGTTTCTCCTGAATAGAATGATGTAGACCCGATGCTGACTGTGAGAGTCAGTTGGGAAAAACATAAACACTACAGGAGAGTGAGGCAGCGCAGAAAATGTTTTAGGTGTTTGAGAGGTAATTCTAGGGGAAAGAGGAAAGACTTGCACAGTCGAGCACATGCATCTTAAGAAGAGAAAGAAAAATCACACAAAGACAAAATTGAGTGTTACATGACGAAAAATGTTGAAACAAAGAGATAAAAACATAAAAACACACAAGCGTACAAGCTGCATTCCTGACACGCCGCATGGCACACTTTTAACTAAATCACATTATATGGCAATTATAATCATCCCAAGTGTCAATATAATCTGTTTTACCTTTACCTCTCTACCGTGATTTCCTTTTGTGGTATTTCCAATCAGACAAACATGATCGGAAAATGAGTCTCTGACCTTTGACCTTCCTCTGTCTGTAGTTTACATTGTTCTCTATATAAATCCATCAAAGGCGTTCATATCAATCTAAAAGTAAATCTGAGTTCAAGCAGTGTAACGAAAGTCAAAGTGAGGCCGGTCACAGTGCACATCAAAGTGCTTCGTGACCCTTCTATGGCACATCATCCTGTGGAAGGCAGTGCATTATGGGTCCCCCCTCTACACCAAGTTCAATGAGTCATCTTGTTAAAAGACTGACCAGCCAATCACTCAAGAGACCTTTCCTCTCCTTCACACTCTCTCTGTCAAGATAATACAGTATTTAAATACACGCACACACACACACACGCATACACACACACAGAGTGAGTGGGCTCTGGGCTCTCAGGGATAAAATGCTCTGCTAAGCTCGGCTTCTCTCTGTGCTCTTTTGAAAGATATATAATGTAGTTAAATAAATAAGTTCCTTTTAAACCCAGCTTTTTTCTGACTCTTGTTAAATGTCCTGCCAGTGTAAAGGAGAGGCAGCGTGTACAGTGTGTGAGTGTTTTTTCTTGTGGAGAACATTGGTCATTCATTGGTCCAGAGACACAGGAGATCTCTATCTTACCTAATTGTAGTAAAACAGGATGTGCACAACATAATAATAGAAGTTTACAAAAAGAAATGGAGAGATTTGGAATTGTTAGCAATAAATGAAATGAGTTGGTGTTGTGATGGTGTGAAAGTGCAGTCCATGACACTTATTCAGGCACTTTAAATCTTCACTGTTTTACTTCAGTCTGAGCCTTAGCCTTGGATTTATTATCATTATTAGCATTACAAACCATTCTGGTGTCTTTAAACACTGACTTTTTGTCACACCCCCTGGTGTCTAGTATAGATTTACAAGGTGAACTTTATGAGAGACGCAGCAGGCTTTCAAAAAACTGCAATGTAAATCCATCTGAGGAGATTTTAGATGCTTGGAGCAAGATAATGTAGTGTGGAACAACAACAGGAGGAGGTCTGGTGGATAAAACACAGGACTTTTACTCCGGAAACAAGGATTTGTTTAATGTTTAAAAGGCAAAAGTTAATGAATTTTATTTTTACTTATTGCACATCCATAAGTTCACTTGCATGAAGTCCAAACATAATAAATATATGTGTATAGAAGTGCATGTATATCCTGTTTATATTTTTGGGTGTATTATGGGAATCTGAGTACATCATCTGAAAAAGCACAAAAAATGTGATAGATATTCCTACTACCTGAAGGTGCTTGTTATTATTTTGGGGGAAAGTCAGGCTCTTGATTGCAGTAAAATTATAGATGATGGCAGCACAGGAGAACATTCAGTGCAGGGTGAGACATTCAACACACCTCCTGGCAGCTCATTTAGGGGAAAACACTGGTGAGGTGGATGTCCATACATTGGTCACTTATATACCATAGAGCTTTAATATAAGTTTATTTCTCCTGCATATACATTTGGTGTGGGCATGTTGTGCCCACTGCTCCTCAGCCTTTGGATTAAATTTAACTGCATTGTACTGTTAGAGTGATTAAAAATAACAATAAAACCTGATTAAATCAAATTAAAAAAAGATGTGCAGTTTGATCCAATCAATTTTGTTGTGATTTTACTTTCATTATTCAGTCCATTAAAATAAACAGTGCAGTGCCATGTATGAAAAAGCAGACCGATTTTTTTTCCTTCAGTAAATCAGAATATTGTCTGAAAATAATAGTAACATGCAGGTTTTGTATTTGAATTATTTTCTGAGGCTGATTTGGCTCTTTTTTAAAAAAGTTTTGTGAATATGCTTAAGATGCTTGTTTCTTTTGTGACCGTCCCTCAGCTTCTTTGTCTTTGCTACTGCTTTGAGTTTTCCCTCAGGTGTGCCGGGGCCACACCTGAAGGCATCACAGTGACCCTTCAGCCCACAGACGTCCGCACTGTGGCCTTTATGGCTCCTTTCCAACACATTTTCATTTCCAGTACATCACATATGGACCTCCTTGGCATCACTTTTAACAACCTTGGCACCCCTTTGGCATCTGTTTGCAACAGAAAGCCTCACTGACACGTTTAACATTTTGAAACTGTCACATTTTGTTGAAGTTCAGTCAACAAACTACTTGGTTAAGTTTAGACGGTTAAAGATAGCTAGTTGACTTTATTCTTTCTCCGGGGCTCCAGCTCTTGTCTCCTGCTTTAAAAATCTCTTTTATTTAGTGGGGGAAAGTGTTGCAATGAGTGTCCAATATTGCCACGGGTTTACATTCAAGTCAGTTGAAAGCCCAGTGCAGATCATACAAAACACCGTAGGGATACCTGGTGCATTAAAAAATTATGCCAAGGGGTCCTGACGAAACTTCTTTGTAATATTTTCACTGCTATTTTGCAAATAAATGTCAATGAATTATTTGCTGCAATGGAGTTTACTTCAAAATTCATTTAGGAGACCATTCCCCTTTTTTTCACTGTTTAATTGCTTATTTGCGACTCTTTGAACAACTTAGTAGTTGACTTTAATACCTTTAGTTACTGAAGGGGAAATATTCTGTTACTGTCTTTGTTCACAAGTCCATTAGAAATTAGCCCTTAAGCCAACACGTCCATCTTATTTCTAGTAGATGGAGTGCTCTGTCTGTCTGTGAGTGCAGAGAGGAAATGTGCCGTCCAGAGCAAAATGGACAGCAACAACAACCACACTTTAATCATCCCTGCTGATTAGATCGATTTTACGAAGGAGAGGAGAACGAGCTGCCGCCGAGGGTCAAGCAGCTTCCCGAGGGTGAGAGCGAGCGAGACAGTCAGACGTCCTGCTAACAGGAGAGAGAGAGAGAGAGAGAGAGAGAGAGAGAGAGAGAGAGAGAGAGAGAGAAAGAGAGAAAGAAAGAAAGAAAAGAGAGAGAAAGAAGGAGAGAAAAGAGAGATGGAGGGAGGGAGAGATGCACCTGGACACCAGATGGTTCATCAGCAGGTCTCTCATTGTCCTCACTGACAGGAAATGGATCGCTGAGGGCCAGACTGTTACCTAATTACTACAGGACCACACACACATACACACACATACACAATACACAGACACTGATAGACTTACAGTCACACACGTCTGCACACACTTCTGCATACAAACACACACATGGACAGAGAGGGACTTTTGCACCTTAATCACACCGCGCACACACACAGCAAAAAATACATGCATGCTTGCTGCACACACCTGGATGCACAAACACACACAGAAAACACACTCACCACAGGCACTGCACTCGCTGTCAAATAGGCCATTCTCCTGCTTTCCTCTGTGCTTTTCCCAGAGTGCATTTCAGCACAGAGCTGTCAGATGGCTCTTTATTTCCAACTGTCCCAGCACGTCCTGCCAGACCTCCTCATACACACACACACACACACTATGACAGCACCATTTACACACACTCGAGTGTAAGTAGCTCTGTATATCAGTGTGCACCTGATATTTTATGCTACAGGTAGATAGAGTATGAAATATTTATTTTTGATACACACACACACACGCACATATACAGACATGCATACACACTTTTATGTCTTTCTTTGCTTCCAGCTTTATATTACTTATATTATTTATACTGTCTCTCTTTCTCCTGTCGCTCTCTCTCATACACACACATATAAACAGCCTCTGCATCATGGGTCATTAAGTTACTTCACCAGTCATCCTGTTGGACACAGTGTCACAGTCAAAATGGCCATTTCCATCATCACTCTAATGAGACAATCAGCTTCCTGCTGCTGATCGCAGTGAGGAGGTCAGCTGATGGAGAGGAGACGATCCATCCAGCAAATGTGTGTTTAATAAATAAATGTATATATTCATATCAAGACTGCATTTTCAAATTGCCAAAAATTGTTTTAGTAATCACATTATTTGTGAAAAAGCCGAAAAACTTCGAAATATCTAGATAACCTTTTTCTTAAGTTCCAAAGTCTCCAAAGTAGCTTGAAATTTGTTCTCCTTTGAGTTCATGTCATGGTCACCTCATTGTCATTATCACCTGTCAACTGCTCTGTGTGAAGGGAACAGTGGGAGAGCAGCTAATTTAGCAACATTTTATTTACAGACAGAGAAAAAATCACCTTTGGAGTTTACCTTGGATTGACATCTGGGAGATATTTAGGTCTCAGCCTCATAAGTAAATGAATGAAGCAGCTAATGTGTGAAGTTCTGCTCTGCTGCTGTATATGAAGGAGTTTCCAGTGTGGTTCAATGTTCTCTATCAAAGCTTCACATCAAAAGTGCCAGGGGGAAAGAGTGTGTGTGGAGCGGAAGACTTCACTGTATTTTACTGTACATGTCAAGACTAAGAAGTTCACTTGCAAGAGAAGACATGGCAGCATATCGGCACGCTATGATGTCATCCATCTGTGGCTGTCGATCAGAAACAGAACAAATCGGAAGCATGACAACACTGGTTTAGTTAGCAGCTGAATTAGATCTGATGTCTTTTTGACCTTACATCATACAGAAGGGAGCAGGAGAAAGCTCAGAGATTAATTAACTTATTTAATAAGTTGTTTATTAGCTCATCTGTTGCATTGATGACCAAACAAGCATTCAAACTGAATTTATCTTTGAGGTTAAAGCATCAGTGACGCTTCAGGCTCCAGCCGATTGTTTCCACTCTCTCACAGTTTTTTTTCTTTTTTTTTTATATCCAGGGATCTTAAACTGTGAGAGGAGAATTTCTCTACTTACAGTCTTGATTACATGAATATTCATCCACCTTACACTGTATATATTTACATGTGTGGATGTGTGTGTGTTGTCAGTGGGGTGTAGGGGAGCAGCCCCCTCTCACACTGTGAGAGAGGTTTTGACTTAATGTTTTTTAATGGAAGAAAGAGTGACAAACTGAGGGGGACAAATATTTTTAATAGATTTGAACTCCATTTACAATAATTTTTCTATCAATTTTATCCTTAAAAATGGAAGCGTGGGAAATCTTGTATCCAAAGTTCAGGTTCTTAATCGGGTCAGTCAGAAAAACATCATACAAGTTTTGTCTTAGTGTCAATAAATTGACTGCAATGTATAAAATCTATGAAGCGGTCCCTCATTCCTGTATGACAGCTTGGATAAATAACTTCTTTTTTTTTGTTTTTATTACGTGCCTGAATTGAATTGATTCTGTTGTCAGTATGTCCTGCCAGTCACCATGACAATGAGGGTATGAGGAGACTAATCTGTCGAGACGATACCCGGAGAAATCTTTTCAAAAGGCCTTGAAGTGAAGCAGAGACAAAGTCATGCTGTATTTGAGGCAAAAAAAACTAATTGACACTCAGACAAAAGACTCTAAACAACAAAACACTGACACTCTTACACAAGTGTAATCAGTTGTCAGAGCGTTGATGCCAGGTTTTAGCCTGGTAAACGCAGAAAATTCCCAATGCTTGCCAGAGCCAGCCTGCCAAAACACAATCCCATTAGCGTGACATCTCTAAAGTGCATTTTACTCACAGGCACAATACATTCAAAATGTCAAGTCTCCTGTTGCTGTTGTAATAAGCCTCTCAGTTGCCAACTGGCTGCTGCGCCTCACGAGTGGCGCACAGTTTCAGCACCAGCTGTGCAGCATTAGCGTTTGCAGCAATATCTGTGTTCCACCAGCAGGGGTGCGGCAGGCAATTATGGGCGTGTGTGTGGAGGACGGCGACTCTCAGAAACTATTCTCTCCTCAGCACCATTGACACGAATACTTATCCACAATGCAAACACAGTTTAAAGTTTCTTTCGCCCTTCAGTTATCAGTTTTAACCGAACTTTTAGTGCTAATCGCAGGTGGTTCCCGGAATCAGTCAGAGGTTTCAATCTTTACAAAAAAATTGAATTTGTTTCAGATAAAAGAAAAGCTTCTTTGGATTCTCTTGTCCCCTTTTTATTCTCCTTGTTTTCATGCTTTTACTTTCGCTCTTTGCCATTGAAAGGCAGACACTGTAATACTTAGATCAAGTTGCTTAGAAATGTCATCAATTTACTGGCAAACATCATTAAGTGTTTTAGGAAAGTTTATTTCCTGTTTTTTTGTTGTCATTTTGCCTGTATGTCAGCACAAATATCATTTTTTTAAACAGGCTAGTAAGAGTTCAGTTGTTCAGGGAGTATAGGAATAAGTATAAGAAGCCACACAGACATTAGTCTGGCTGTTTCAAATTTAAAATGATTTGTCGTTGAGTGTGAAAACAAGTGATAACACAGTCGCTAATTTCATTCAGAACTGACCCAGAATTAAAAGAGTCAACTTACTAAACAGTGTTGAGAAAACTGCAACAGCACGTTGTGTTTTAATATTCTCACCAGTGTGTTTTTTAGCTTCTGCCCTCTGTCAGTGGTGCATGTAAAACAATTTAAGGTTTGGTGAATGGATGTTTCTTGTGGGAATGAACTTTGGGAGTTGTAGGTATGCACAAAAACTTTTCACACTTTAGGAAAGAACCAGATATTTTTTGAGATAGTTCTGTCTCCTGTCTTTGGTTTGATGCCAATCTTGCTCCACAGAACTGCTCCAGATGCTACTTACACAAAGTGGGAGGTCGCTCCTCCAATTTTGCAGCATAATAAATGTTTTTTTTGCAGCAGTGTTATGGAATTGATAACAGCCTGCAGTTTAGCAAATTTGTGCCCTTAAAGTTTGCCAAATTACCTATTAGCATTGTAACCACGTATGTACAGGAAACAAGTACATGAAAAACTTTGAGGAAAATAACAAAACATTCTGATTATGAGAGGAGATCTGAAGTTCGAAGGAGGCTGTTTTTCTGGTTTGCAGGTACATTATGGATGATTATCCTCTGAGATATAACCAAATAAACCAAAAACAGGCTAAAGTAAAACCAGTAAAGAATTCTAAAGAATATTCATTCACTCCTGTAGAGATAGTTTGACATCACCCTCACTGCATGAAACGGACCCTAAGTGCTTGTCTCTTGACACTAAAATCTCCATCAGCTTCACAGCCTCCATCTTCCAGCATCTGCATCTCCTCATGAACTCCACAGAGGCGTCAGCACTCGAGTGGTTTCTGTACGATGGACAGTCTCGCTCTGACCGCGGTCAGCACACACCGGCTGGAGCGGACCGGAGGGCGGCGCGCTTCCAACAATGGCCTGGAGGAAAGCCAAGCGTTGCCACGGTGACAGAGCTGCGAAGAAAATCTCTTTGTATTGTTACCAAGGCAACAACTGTGGATAGGTGGGAAAGGATGGAAGGATGGATGGGTGGGGAGAGGAGAGGAGAGGGGAGGGAGCCGGTGAGGGGAAGGAGGAAAAGAGAGAGAAAAGAGGGGATCGAGCGGGAAAAAGAAGGAAAAGGACAAAACAACCGGATGATGTGAGAGGAAGAAAAGAGGATGATGAGCTGTTGTTTGAGGCTCGCAGATGTGAGCTCAGGCTTTATTACTCCCTCCATCGCTCCCTCCTTGTTTGTGCTGGATGATTCTCAACTGCGTGGGAGAAATTTACAGTTTTCTGTGACCTCATCCCAAACAAAGTTACTCAGCAGATTCTTTGGAGTCAGATGGTGGACGGCAGTGCTTCTTTGAGAGGGCAGATCCATCAGGACACAAAGAGTCAACAGTTTCTTCACAGAGGCTATAGAAACCTCTTTTTTTCTATATCTTTTGTTCTTTCTTTCCTCCCTGCTCTTCCCTCTGTCCTTCCTCCCCCTCCTTTTCTCTCTTCCTCTCCCCTCCTTCTGTTTCTGCCCCCTTTATTTCTCCAGAGTTGAGTAGTGAGCCCAACAATTTTCAGAGTTTTTAAGAACATTTATTGGAGGCATTTTGATAACTTTTGAACTGCTTTCGCTCTGGGGGCTTCGCTAATTCCCACTGTGTTTGAAATGATTGCATAAATCGAGCTGGGGAGACTAACACTGTGGAAGACTTTCTTCTCAGTATTTCTGGATTTAGCATATGCGAGTATGAGTGTGTGTGAGACTTAAAAAAAACACACACACACTTCTGAGTGGCTCCATTGCAGCTCTATCTAGGCTTTAACAAATAAAATGAACATTGTAGTTATTTTACCTTCTTGCGAGGCTGGAGAAGTGCAAGTTGACAGGAGGACTTGACAGAGAGGATGAATGACTTTATTCCAATATGCTCTTGGTTACATTTGGCTTATATATGCAGATTTATGCAACCCTCTCTTTTTTTCAGGCTGCTCGTTACTCAAAGCAATTGGAAAATTTCTCATCAATTCCACCTAACCCCCCCTCCTCACCCCCAAATTCTCCACTTCGCACACAGCTCCACACATTCTAATGTTCAGGGGAGGGAGAGAGATTACAGGGGGGAAATCGAATCAAATCAAATCCCCCGAAATTGCACGGAGCTCGGCGGGAAAAAAAAAAAGAAGAGCATAGATCCGAAAGGGAAAGGTATCTGTTATCTAACGCCAGCAATGCATCTCATCTCTCCTGAAACGCCTCGAGACAATCAGCCACTTGGCAGAGGGGTGGAAAACGGGAAGACTCCAGCTCAGCACAAACTTCATGAAACCTCTTATGATGGTGCAGATTTAGTCAGACTTGTCCACATGTAGAGGGCTTTTTTTTCTCAACACAATCAGGCCACCAGAGCGACAGGAGAAACGAACACAGCAGGAAAAAGAAGAGGAAAGAGCAAGCTGCGAGCGCCGCCTTGGTCTTAATTGATATTCAAGCGAAGGAGTGCTAATATTCAAATGTCAGTAAGCTCTGTTATCTCACTTGGGAGTGAGCAGAGATTAGGGGATAGGTGAGCGAGGGGTGCTGGGAGGTATCACACTGCTTCAACTCCTCGCACGCAAACACGCACGCTAATTTGCTCACGTGCACTAATGCATACAAATGCACATGCAAAAAAAAAATGCACACACAAACACACTCCAGGTGGTCCGGCTCACTCCCACAGAGACGTCAATCTCACATGCACAAACGCTTTTCTGCGCTCTGTTGCAAAAAACCAATACACTCATTTCGCCACTCACACACTTCACCTGTGGGTTCCCTGTTGCAGGTTCAGTGCTTGCAGGGAGGTCGCTGACTGAAGGCTGTTAGCTTAGCGGAGTCTCTCCTGCTGTCTGTTCAGGCTCAGCTACAAAGATGGATCACTGTTTCAAATCGATACTGCTGTGGCCGCCTCCTGGCTTGTACACACAGAATAGTGTGTATTAACCCCCGGCTAAAAACCAAATCCTATCAGCTGCTTCCTGTTTCCTCTCATACGCATGGCTCTATCTGAGTCCATCTACAGTATCAGTCACAAAACTTTGTCACATTATTCATTGTTCCCGTAAATTCTGGAATTATATTTACTGTTATTGTGCTCTGTCCTCATTTCTCTTGTTGAAATCATTTTGCTCTGGAGACCAAAAACTGAAACCGGCTCACATTAACACTGTCTCTCAAACACATCCATACACAAAACACACACACTCACTCAAGGAGACCATTGGGGGCCTACTTTCCTCTGCGGGCCATGGAGCTGATCCAAGGAACAACTCAACTGTATTCATATTATATCCCACAGAGACTGACTGGGAAAACAGTAATGACACAGAAATTCAAAGGGAAGCACATGCATATGCATTCACACATGTGCACCCATAACTGCCACACAAACGCAAAAACTAGAGACAAAGATCTCCTACTAAGCCCTGAAAAATTGTTTTCTTTTTTACTGCTGACATTGTTTCTCTGTCTTGACCCAGCACGACACACACACACACACACACCAGAGATGCTGTTTGTATATGTAAAGTATGTAAGGACTGTGCGGGCAGCTTATTTCCTAACAGCATGCAAATTTACATTGTACAGGTAATTATTAAATGCACACCAGGAGCCACAATGGGATGGTGCTGCTACACGTAAGTATATATCTATAAGTGCTTTCTGCTTCCCTCTCTGCATATTTTAACATGTAAAACAGGCACATTCATTAACGCCAATGGAGAATCATACAAAGAAAATAATGTCATGGAGGTTTTTAAGTCATTTGAGCTTCAGTAGTTTTCATTTGCTGTCTTTCAGTATTCAAAAAAAAAAATCATGAAATGCA
>JAPZDY010000014.1:18707175-18724284 GCA_029783645.1 Ctenochaetus hawaiiensis | reverse complement strand
GATCTTTGTATTTAACAAAGAGAAGACATGAGTTTACAGTAACAAAGATGCTAATATGGGTAACTAGAGCTAGTACATTGCTAGTGTTTACAGGTGGACCCTGGCTAGTGCTAAAAATAATCCACCAAAACTGAACTGAAGTGTTTACATATAACCAATTAAGTTAGAAGTGTTCAACATCATAAAACCTGTACTGATTGATTTTGTGACCATTTAGTAATAGTGCAACACATATAAAGTTAATGTGGCAACTATGTTAGCAAACAGCTGCCTTTAGCCTGCAGTAGACAAAAGACAACAAAACTTTTATTTGGGTTTGTGCTTTTCACCAACTGGTGAATGTAAGTCCAATAATTGGTCTCCTTTTAGCTCTGTTTTAATCTCTTTCAAGTTTTTTGGTGACATATGAAACATTTTAGCCACTTAATGCTTCACAATGCTCACTAGCTAGTTTCTTACTTGGTCAATCTGCCATTTAGCGCTGGGCATGTACAGAAGGTTTGTCAGAGCATTAGCTAAATAGAAGAAACGACTGTCATGATGTTGGGAAATGGGTTCATGAGAGATTTTAGACAGAACCAAAAAAAGTTAAGTTTTGGGCCATAAAACCAAAAGAACTAGTTAAAATGCTCCGCAGAGCACACACACAACACACAACACAGACAAACACATTCTTGGGTTTGATTAGTGAATTGCTTGTTTAGCTCGATTAAGTACAGAGAAGTGAAGTGAATCAGAGTTTGTGAACAAAAACCACATGTATAGGCAGTCTTCTGGGTGGATATTTAATTACTTGATATCCCTTCAAATCTCCACATTAGAGATTTTGATGAAGGGAGTTAACCCTGACTGAGTGCATTGAGTTTAATGACTGGCGCACTTAACGAGCATCGTAACTTTAACAGATGTCACCACGCTCATTACAAATTAGTGGGCAGTGCAAATGGAGTAGTCTTTAGTTGCTCACAATGTAGGATTAATATTAGCAAAGTAAAGGCACATTAATTTGAACAAAAGACTATGACAGCCAAGTGTCAGGTAAAAGGAAAAGGCTGGAAAATGCTAAGAAAAGTGGACTACATAATTAGTCTACGAGGCAGTGAGTGTCAACAAAGGTCTAATTAGTAATGAAGAGCAGCTGGTTATGCAGGTAATGAGGTCAGATGACAGGCAGGAGTGAGGAGATGGCTCAGGAGTGGCACAGGTGAGGAATGGCATATTTACAGCAGCACAGTGACATAATATGAGGGAAATGGATGTCAGTGACCTAGAGGGAGAGTGATGGTGCAGATGAAACCATGACGTGTGACCATGCATTAGGGAATAGCTAAATATGATTATCAGCCCAGAAAGCATTTTTTAATCATATTGTTCCACTCAGCTATACAATTTTTAGGAAGTGCTAGACCACCAAATGTCAAAATCTCTCCCCTCATAATTGTAAACTCACACATTTTGCAGCTTTTTCCCATAGTTGCCTTTTAAGGCAAAGTCTCAGTTCCCAACAAACTGCACAAACAGCTTGTATAGAAAAGGAAACTGGGTGTTTATTTGATGCCACCTGAGCTCAAAGAAAAAAAAAAATCAGAATATATGAACATGCCCTCATTAGCTCAACTCACTTACCCACTTACCAATTTTTTCAGTCATTCACACACTCACTCTCCTTCTCACAGGCTCACACAGGATTATGCGCACACACGCACACACACAGGGCCTCTTGCCGCTCGTACGTCCTTCTCTAGGCAAGGTGCCAGTGCTCGCAGATGGTATTAGTGGAAGATGAAGTGCCCGTCCCTGCAGTCGGTGAAATGTGAATGCCAGTTAGTACCCTAACTGCTATCTGATCAGCCTCGCTGAGCGTCAGAGACTTGTTGACTCAATACAAGAAGAGCTACAGGTACACTGTGCTGCTTATACGAATGAATGTTTACAGTTTGTTTTTACTGTGTTTTTTCATTCCAAATGACTCAATAACATGCTTATTTCTAACAATTAGACAACAAAAAACATCAATTAAAATTGAATTCCAATCAACTTTTCCTGTTCCTTATTGTGTAATGCTCATTCTTGCTCATTTGAGGTTTTTTTTGTCAGTACAGATTATTCCAAGTTCAAACTCAAACTACACTCATAGTATACTCACGGAGCCTTCAAATGGGTCGTATTTACAATGTTTATTAGAAGAGTTCAAACTTACACCTCCTTCTAGTGGTATTCACAACTTTGGAGCTGGGTGATTTCTGGAACCTTAAAGTTGTGATATACTGGGGACATTTTCAGAAATTAATCTATGGAAGTAAATCAATTCACGTGGATGGTAAGTTATATGTCGTCAGTATATTGTCAGTTATTTGTTGTAATCTTATAATTTGTCTGTGCTTATTGCTGATATTTCCAACGGCCATCATTACACTCCTATATTGTATTACCTGCTTACTAGCTAGCTAAACTGTTAGCTCCTGTGGCATCAAGACACCATTTATATTGGCTAATGTAGCTAGCTAGCAAGCCATTCTTCTCACTCTAACTGTTCAAGACTTAACAACCTGAACAGATTGTGCACAAGACTACTAGTGTTGTACACATGATTTCCATTTGAAGGCAGTATCAGTGTGTACTTGGGTCATTCTTGCTGACACCACTAACTCGAGTCATTACCCTTTATCACAACTGTAAATTACTTCCAATTAAAGCCCCCTTAACAAGACTTGTCAGAGTTCTCCCTGACTGGCATGAGACAGGACACATGGAGGGTGGGATGGATGTGCATGACCACAGAGACTGGGAACGATCCACGTACTAAACACCAAACCAAATGCACAGAGAGGTGAGTCCTGCATAGACAAACCCTTTAGCTATGGTGTAGAAGGAAGCAAGAACTTTGTCTCTGTTTTCATGCTGCTGTGTTTACTGGCCCATTGCCACCATTAACTGTCAATAAGTGGAATATGGTGAAAGCTTTGGAGGGCATGTGCTTCGCATTGTGCATGTTTAAATTTTTGACAAAAATGGAGCTCAACGGCATGGAGGAAAAACACTACATTTGGAGTGGGCTTCACAGGAAATACTTATTACTGGGACAAATCATTGTTGACAACAAAACAGATGTAAACTATTGCCAGTCTTGTTAATATGCAAAAAAGATAACACGTTAGTGATGAACATGCAGTCATATGTTCTGACGCTCTGATAAACGTGATGCATGAGTCATCACTGGATCCCTATATTTTTCATTGTATGTGCTCTATTAGTTTAAAGGCTAAAATTAGGAGGATAGTATTTGTTTGATTTTTTACACACTGTTGTGATAAGTGAGTCAAAGCTATTGGAGAGGACTGTGACTGCCAGGCACAGTCGCGAGTCAGTGCTAGGCGGTCCTTCTTGCAGATGAGAAGTGGGCTGTTTGTGGCTCCAGAGCTGCATGATTGGCTACTTCTCTTTTATTCCCTTCATCTCTGCCTTGTTTATGCCCGATTATGCGTGACTGCGTGGGTGAATTTACAGTTTGCTGTAACCTCATCCAAAACAAAGTTACTCAGCAGAATACTGAATTAGAAAGATGCAGCAGCAGTGCATCTCTGAGGCAGAAGCTCAAACAGAAATATGTTAAGATTCTGTGCTTTCTCTGATTCAGCATATGTTTCCAGGCTGGATGGAAGATTATATTAGATGTTTATTGATGCGTGTTATTCTGAAGCTGAATTAGTTTACCCTTTCAGAGGAGGATGTGTGTCTTAACAGTGCAAGAGACCTTCAGATAAATTCACCCTTGTGATTTCTATACATCCACATCATTGTAGAGCTCATCAAATGCCAATAATGGAGGCCTGATACAAGAAGTCACCACATTAAACTACAGTGCATTATGCCTCTTTTTCTCCTATGCTTATTCCAAAACATTTTCTCGCCATAGCAACACACACATTTACACCTGGATCACCTCAGGTACTTAGCTAGAGCCCCAGAGATTAACATGGTATTATAGGAAGGCAGGTGGACCACAGAGTCAATCAGATGGCCAGTAGATACAGATATGTACTGGGACAGTGAACATACAGTAGGATTACTCAGTCCAAATTATAACCCACCTCCTAATACTAGCTCTTATAGTGTGCTGAGCTTTTAGGAGAACACTTTTGACATTCACCTTGTTGAAAAGGCTATAAAGAAATGTACAAAGTTCTCTTTTTCTCTGTTATTTTCATCCTCCAAGTTGGAATTTTTATTGATCCTTCTGAGCACTGTTAGGGTTTGGAGGTGATGGGTCGGCTAACAGCGGGAGAGATAAGTTGGCTTTTCTTTTTTGGAGGAAATGGAGCTGAAATTACTCTTTTGAACTTTGGTCTGACTGCAGTTCTTCTGCAGCTCGGATCTCCTGCTGGCTCCGCACAACCCTGCTCTCGGCGCTGATTGAAAACAGAGGTCGTCCAGTTGCACACCATCAGAGCCATCTGTCAGTTTAAATAATGTTTCTGCTATGCCACAGAAGCATCTTCCATACTACATTTTTACTTTTACATGCATTTGAAAGGGTTTTCAACAAACTAAAATTGTGCATTAGGCTTGCTGAAAACTGTAATCTAATTCTATTTTTTATAATTCTGTTTATTTTATTTCATTTAGACAGCCAAGACTTCATTTAGCAGTCTGAGTGCTATTCAAAGAACTTTGTTCAATCAAAGAGAAATTTTGCATTTATAAGACACCAACCAACACTGCCCAGTAGGCAAGTGAGTCTGCGTGTCCATTCAAATGTAATTTGTATGGATTTTTAGCAGTATTTTTACTTTTTTTTCTAGTTTGTTTTTCTTTCTTATTCTTGCATGGTGTCTAATCAGGCTTATTTCACACTGATATCTATTAAATCACCACATGCAAAATCAAAGCATCAGTCTTTGAGAATAAAGTCCTCTGTGACTTTGGAGGAGCTTTCTCACGTCGGAGAATATAACATTGATAATGCCATTAGCCTTTCATAATTCTCACAATTTTTAGCTTAGCTTAGCTTAGCATAGTAGACTTGCTAAAATTTGCTAATTAGCACTGAACAAAAAGCATGTCAGTAGTTCTACAGGTATCGATGAATTGAAAATATGACTAAATAATTATGCTGATAATGACAAGTTAAAAAAACCCCACCAAATTCATCATTGTTCTTTCAGCGAGCCAATTTACAGTTCATTCTAAGGGGAACATGAATGTGTGTATCAAATTTCATGGAAATCCGTTTAATAGTTGTTAGAATATTTACCTAAAAAAAAATAAATAAATCAACTTCATTATGGCCCTGGAAAATCAGACAATGGATTGCCAAACTCAGTAGTATTCATTCTCTGTCCATTGTGAATATCTGTACTGAAGAAATAGCAATCCATTAGCTATTATATTCAGTATAGCCATAGTAATGGATAAACTATATGCCACTGCTGTAGTTACAGATATATTTCAAGCTAAAAATCAAGTTTTGCATTGGAATGTGTGTAGAGTCCTGTTTTTGGACCTTGACACACACCAGTAAATGACAGAAAGTAGGTATATCTCTGTGTGCCATCTTCCACCCGTCTCCTACCTCTTTAATGGCATAATATGTCAAACAAAACGGTAAAGACTTAACTTGTTAAAGCATCTACCGCTAAAAATTTGTCAAAACTGTCAGGCTAGTCTTAAATGGTCAGTTGTTAGCACCTTATATAAAACTGAGTTTTATGAGGGGTTGGTTTTTCATTCTCTATTTTACTCATATCAAGATCTTTTTGTGATGAAATGGTTGCTGGAACCTTTCCCAGCATAAAGTGCTCTGTAGGGACATATCACCAGTCTGTCACAAAGCTGAGCTACATTCAGCCCACTATATTCACTCTTATGTTAGTGGAAATTTAATGAGTCATCCGAGTGTATGTGTGTGCATTATGGGAGGACTGTCTCTCATTTAGCCATTAATTCATACACCAACAGCTTGAATGTTACATAGAGCATTTGTTTTGGTATTATAACCCTGTCTTTATTTGAATGTATTCATCCCTCCAGATAGTGGACATATTTGGGTTTAGACTGGGCCACCTTTGGCACTTATGACCCAGCTACGGCCCTGGCAAGTGTTGTTTTAGCCAGATGTGACCCATATCTCATGAACCAGGCCTGTCTTGGGTTACGACATGTGTTTTGTGGGCCAGACGTGGCATGACTGTAATGTCCTGGCATCTTATTGGCCACATAGTGCTTTATAGCCCAACAAAGCTGTCTGTGTGCTTTGGCATTTGTGCCACTCTCCTCATCAGCACAACTCCAAAAGAAATCAACATTTTACAAGGAATACCATCAGAATGAACCAAGTCAACAGCAGAAGATTACTACGCATCTTGTCACACTTTCACAGTCAAATGCCTTAATAAGGACTGGATTTATTTTGAGTAATTAGTGGCAATGCTCCAGCATCACACACACATACACACATGTACTGCCCTAGAAATGGGTGTAAGTCTTCAAAGCATTACATCTGTTCTACACTGACAGATTATCTCTCTTTTTTCAGAATACAGATTTATGAATTACAGCCAATAATGCTTTAATCGAGAAAAGAAAATATAACAGCCCCAGTTTTCCAGGCCGTGAAAAACAGCAGCATATGTTAGTGTCATGGTGCGTTTTGTAATTCTCTGGTTCTGAAAACAGGGAGGAGAAAACATTTGTGTCATATTGTCTTATGGCCCTGTTAAATCACCTATCGAAGGTTTGTGGAGGAGGTTTTTAGATTCATAAAACTGAAAACTCGCGTCGTGCCAAGTGCGCAGACATGCAAATGCAGATTGGCAGACATGTGCAGACAAACACACATAAAAATCTGAATATATTAAAATGTACATGAGCTTGAGCTTTGATTTCAGGGATGTTTTAATAGATGATGATAAATACATAAAGGAAAGAGAAACAAGAATACCTTTTTTCACAGGAGTAATTTTGATAAATACCATGGCTAATCACTTGCTCCATGTGACACAAAATTGTACTGACATGAGGGTGACATCGAGTGCTGGCAGACTCAGGGGGAAATGTCTTGTAGCTAGGAGCTAAACACTGTTGTCTGTCATCAATAATAGCAGGTTAGGCACGGTAAAAAGACAAGAAAGAAAAATGCAGAGACACCAAGATCTAGAGTGGAAGAAGGAAATAAACCAGCAAATATTGCCTGGTTGTTGCTTCCTATGTGAAACAAATCCGTAGTTTCATTTTGGTGGGGGTCCATCACAGTTTTGTTTTTGAGAAGCTGGCCTCTTCTAAAAATCACTCAATCATGATGGGTCTGCAAGGAGGTTAACAGTCTGATTTGGATGCTGGTAGCTCAAATGAACAAATGTTTGATCAGTGTAAGTATTTGCTTAGGTAATAAAAGCCTATTTGTAGTGGCCATCTTGTAAATAAGCATATCTTATTATATCATATCTATTTTACAATTAAAGGATACACTATGAGTTGAGTAGCCACCACACACCCCTTTCCAACCTCATAAAGAGGTAACTGTCAGAACAAGTTATCGTATTTTACAGCATTGTTTGCTCATGTGTTTTTATGCAGTGCTCTTACTGTAAATATTACCCTTATACATTCATGATGGATACATTATGATGTATACATTCATGATAATGAATGATGATTTAGTATCATGATTTATGGATTTATTTTACATGGAGTGTGCACCACTCTCAGCCTGTGGTCTCCACTTCAAGGCCATCAGAAAGGAAAGAGTTTTATACTTTCAAAGAGTCTTATGTTCTTCTTTTTGAGGTTTAGACAATGTGAGAGCCCTTTATTAGAGAAACCTAAAGCCGGACAGCCTAAAAAAGAAACTTGAAAAAAAAAACACCCAACCTAAAACTAGAGAGTGAGCAGCTTGAGTATAATAAGTTATTGCATTAAATGGTAGTTTAAATGTTTTGGTAATGCATAATTTAAATTATATAACTGATTTTTATTTCCTCTTTTTCCCCAGCAAAGACAGTTATTTAAATAAATGAGAAAAACATATCCAGATATTGGTTTATTGTTTCTTTTTTATTGTTGTTGTTGTTATGTGAAAAATTATACTGTTATTGCCTGTCTGATGACTGCGCCAGTGGGGTGATTGAGAATGACAAGGGTGCACTACATAAGGTGCCCCCACTGGCACATAAGAGGCTCTCTCTTTTCCCTAATAACAGCCATGTTGTGAAGCACCACACATGCTGATACAATCTCACAAGCATGCTTAGAGGAGACCCTCGGGCCACAGAGGCAGTTGAACCTGACCCTACACTTAATGAGCGTGCATTCAACTTTGTGTAGCTGACTGTGGGTCAGGACAGTGGGGTCATCAAGTACAGGTTGCAGGGGTTTTCTGTCTTGTTGCAAAAGTCCATCAAAAAGCCTTAAAGGGAGGGGAAATTACTTTCAGTGTTACAATTAAACAAGAAAGGAAGCAATCAGAACATTTCTGACAAATCTGATAAATCTACAGTGCAGCACTATTATTGTACCTGCAAGCAATCAGCATACGTGCCACCAATAACCCAGAAAAAATGAATTTCAGATAGTTTAGTTGAACACTGACGCTGTAGAAGGACTTTTTATGTACATAAATGCCCACAGGTTTGCCTAAAGGTCCAGTGATTGCCATCTTGGTGCAATCCACTGCATGTATGACATTATGGAATCCTATCAAGATATAAGGCTATATGTCGCACCTTATGTGCAAATAAATGACATAGCGATGATCAATAAAGTGAACTATTAAAATGCTACCTGCAATTTTATAGAAGCCTTTTAATAGTCAGCTTGGGCAAAAAGCCACTGAGCACTAAAGATATATTCAGCAGTTCAGTGAGAGCATGAAGCACAGTACAATGTATTCTTGCTCAGATTTTCTGCCTCACAATCCGAGGCATGAAAGTTGCAATGCTGTGCAATGGCAATGCAGTGAGTACAGTTTGCACCACTTGAATAGCATGTCTTTGTTTGTTAGCATTGCTGACATACAGCTCAACAGGTATACCTATATAACACATTCCTTCTGCTCAGAATATGTATCACTTATATTATTTTTTTTAATGGTGGTAATTTGAAGCAAGAACACTGAACATAACCTCATGTGTAGCAGGATAGGTTTGCAGCATAAGTTAACATGACTTTGAGAAAGGCAACTGAGGCTGATGCAAGGCAGGTACAAGGGAAAAATGTTAAGAAAACAGACTGGGAAGAAGAACAGGAGTGAACATAGCTCAAACACACGGTAAAAACCCAGAAAATAACAAAAACAGACAATAATGGACAATTACAAAGCTGTTGTCATCCTTGGAGCCCCTCCCTTGGCAGTGCTGAAAACTAACACACTTTAGATAAAAAGTTCCTTCCAGACATTCTGTAGTGTGGCAGAATATTCCAATAATTCATTCCCTCTTTGCCATTATTCATCGTTCTATTATAAAGAAATTGCTAAACTTCAAAATCAGTCCAGGCTGTGTTTAAAACCATTTCACTGCAGCTCTCCAAACAAACTGTAAGGAACATCTGTCTCCTTGGATACAATATACTTAGAAAGTTTTAAAGTGCATTAACTTCATCCACATACACTAAGGCACTGGAAGCAGTTCAGCTGTCCCTTCCTCATGTTGTGGTTTCTATGCGGTCTGGAGACATATTAAGAACCATAACTTCATTGGATTACAGTTTGCTATGTTTTTTGCATCTTCTACCTCATTTCAGCCACTGTAAACTTATTACTTTTACTGTAAATACAGTTTTTTTAAACAGATGAGCTAAAAGCTAAAATAAAAAGGAATAAGCTTGTATGCGCAGCAGAAGCAACAACAGAGATAACTGAGGTTAAAGAGATTAGTGATGAATGTTGAGAGGGGTTTCAGCTGCTGTCAAGGTTATCCTAGTTATTCTAAAAGTTGACATCCCTCACTGTCAGAGATTATCAAAAGTGCTCCTGATCATGAACTCTTTGATACAATAGATGTGACATGAGAAAGTTGGTTTTTATGAGCCAGTGCAGGTCAAACACACTGCTGAATGATGATGAATCACGATGTGATGAGGATGACACGACTGACTTCAAAGGCAATCGGCAAAGATCACATTAAATTTCTGACAGCATTTTTACACACCGCTGGGATGTGCCTCATGCAAGTATGGGTTCACATGAATTAGAGTACTCACATACACACACATACACAAAAAAGCAAACAGCAGACAAGCAAACAGACACACAGGCATCCAAACACTCATCAATCTCTTTCCTTTCAGCACTTTATTCTTTCTCCATCTTGTCTTTTCTTTCTCCTTGCATTCACATACAAACACAAGCCACTCAGGTGGTATAATTGAATGTGACAGCAAATCCAGAGAGGGTTGTTGGTGGGGTTATCAGGTTAACCTGTGAAATGGAACCCACCTGACACCAGCAGGTTGGCTCTGACACCTACAGCAAACACGGTTGAATCACTCCAGCAGAGACTGGAGGCTAAATACATTAGCTTCCTCTTCCTCAGTAGAGACATTTTCACTTGTTTTGAGAGGTGCCGGATAACCACTGAGTAAAAAAAGTGAATGTAATCCCACTTTATCAGAGCTGAAATAACACTGTAGATAACTCCATCTTTTTAGAAGAGGTACCAAAAAAAGAATCAACCATATTTCAAAAGCTCTGTCACACCAGAAAGTGGACCAAAACAAATTCATCCACACCTCTTAAAAACAGGTGGTTGTAAGAACTAAGCTAACTGACAACCCTGTTTGCACCAACTAGCTAACCAGCTAACATGCTGTTTGTTGAAAATGCTTGTACATAGTTTGCTGCTTAGTTTGCTTGTGTTTTGTGTTTAAGACTGCAGGATACATAATTTGTTTCAACAGAGAGTTTGCCTACTGAAGGAGGGAAAACCTCTCTAAAAGCTAACTCATTAGTTAAAGCTAACTCATTAGCTCGGTCACTAAAAGGACAACAAGTTTTAGCACAGCTTATTTAGAAAACATATTTGTAAAACTCCTTTCTCCATTTGTGAACAAAGTTCTCCTATTTTAAAGCAGTTTAGACAGAGGCTTTACAAATGTGTGCAGCCTTGCAAATTTACTACAGTAGCGGAAAAAAATGTGGTAGCGTCCTTCATGTTTGTCTCTCAGTTCACAGTTTTCTGTTCTAGCTAGCTTCTTCCAGTCTTCTGTAATTCAGTTCAATCTTTCATTGAGCATGTCTGTCATTATTCTTTTTAAAAAGATTAAAAAAAGAGAGAAATATTCATATTACACCTATGCTAAAAAAATAAATAGTTATTTTGTTAGCATAAAAACAACAAAAGCATCCATCAAAATTTACCAATACAGCAACATGGGTACTTCACTGTAATTATTGTTACATGCTTTTGATCTTATCCATAGTCTTTGGGGACGTAGACTCATCCCCTTTGTCAGGTCCTCGAAGTTAAATCAGCTGTGGTCTATAGTGTCAACTTAATAGGCTACCACTAAAACATAAATATTAATTAAATATAGACTTTAATTTATTTATCTAGATACATGGAGATTCATCACACAACATGCCTTTTTGTAAAATTATTTAAATCCTGGATTCTTATTTATTTAAGTCATTAAAAAACAAATGGGATTCTCACCAAACTTTTTTCCACTTCAGAAGCAAACCTCCAGAAGTTCAAGTTAAAGTTCAGCCCTCAAAGCCAAACATCTTTGAGAGCAAGTCTAGATTCAGCTCACCCCCTCGAGCAAATCTAGTGATTGCAGAAAGTCCATCAAAAAATATTTCACCATGAAATTTGGCTGCTTTAATGCTGGTTTGACTTGACCTGAAGGGTTACTGAATAATGGACTTAAGGCTTTTTCTTATACAAAATAAAAGTGTTTTCTGTCTGAATATAGCACTCCTACGCCTCTCATACATATGAAATCTTTTTTTTTTTTATGTTCAGAGCAAATCAATTGCAAGTACATGCAGAGAGAGGATAAACTTCCACACAACTGTAAAAAAGCAATGAGATCCTCGGGATATTAAGTTGAAGCCAATATTGCACAAGCTCAGCTATGTAACATTTTAAAATCCCTCTCATATCTCAGTGTGTCTCCCTCTAGATAAAGGTCCAAAAGGGATGAGGATATTTCTACCTACAAGTTGTGAAAAACAAAAACTTTTAGACAGAATATGTGCAGCAAAGTGCAATTACACTTCTTTCTTCTGGCAGCAAAATATTCTAAAAGTTAAAAGGGGATTGCAGTTGCTGTCAATTAATGAAGTTTGATGAATATCTCCAGCTTGAGGCACCGTTCTGAGTCGGAGAAGCCTGCCACACTATTTATTGACAGCACCAGAATCAACAATGCACCCATAACCAATCAGTCAGTGATTCTCATTTCAACAGTTAAAATCTATCAGCAAGTCTACAGCAATTCAGCTGACACCAACAAAGCACATGCATGATGAAATGGAGCGCAATCACTGGCGCGCAATGTGCTGTTGCTGTCATCCACTTCTCTCACACAATGAGGGAGTTTCAGCTCAGTGAGGGCCAAAAACATCAGTCACTGGTCTTTACTCACTGATGGCAGCTTTGATTAGTGAGATAAAGGTGACTTTGAGGCTTTCTGCAAGCAACCATTTCTTGATAACAAAGTCATGATATGAAAATATAATGATAGAGACAGATATAAAGATCAGGAGGAGAAAAAGATGGAGGATCAGAAGGAGATAAATTTGCTGCTGATAAAAGTGACACAGATGGCGATAATGAGGACGATAAAGATGAGTATATGAGCATATGATCATTACGATTAGGATTTTGCCCTAGCGCCAGGAGCACATTTACATTTTTATTTTTTAATGAAATGTCTTGATTGCTATTGGATGGATGGCAATCTAATTAGTACACACCTTTAAGTTTCCCATAAATTAATTAGAATCACTTCAGTGATTCCTTTACTTCAGTCTACAGCAAACAGTTGATTTAAATTTATATTGTCAAGTTCTCATAGCTAAAGTAATGACATTTCCACCAGCCTCAGTTAAAAACATGGTCAACATTAGCATGTTAGCATTGTTCTAGCATTGTGCATCTTAACATGCTGACATCAGCATTTAGTGTTAGTCTCGGACCCAAAACACTGCGGACTTTAAAGTCCTGTTTCCCTATATCTGGAGCTGCTTTTTTTTTTAATTCCCCGTGGATTTTTAGTTTTTCATGTCAAATCAAGAGCTTCAATGCAAAGTGAAAGGATTACTTTTTAAAGAAAGGTTAAAACACTGGGTAAAAAAAAGAATAAATTGTCACAGTGTTATTTGGTAAGTTCAATTCTAACTGAAAATTACACTAATTTGATCTCCACAATGTGAGCAGAACTTGATCTTTTTTCTTTTGGTTTTAATCTGTTTTGGAAAATAGTACTTTCCCTCACAAATGATCTCACACTAGTTTTTCAAGTGTGCAGTTTTCCTCTTGCTTTTGATATTCTGGCTCCATAACCTTCATGAGAAACCCTGCATAATGCTGTTTCCTGAATTTCAGATGAATAATGGATGGTTATGACCCTTGCATTATATCCAAGAGCCCACCTGGCTTTGAAGTCATTGATCATGCTATATGTACAGCCCATAATCCATCTTCACAAATCAATAAGGGCATTGTGACACTGTGAAATCATTCCTAGGGTCCCTCTCACATGCTTGATGGTCATAGATCTGAACTGTAAAACTCAAAAGAAAAGATTGCAAACTTTGTACTGCAATGAAATTCCCTCTCTGATTTAATTTCAGGCTGCCTCTATGTGCATAAAGGAAGTGGGGGGTATTAGAGAGTGGATCACAGGTGTTTGAGAGATAGATATGGCTCTTTAACACATTTATGCACTTCACACACTTGCACATGAACACACACGTTAATCTGTAGCCAAGGGCAACAGCTGGATCCATTCCCACTCCAGGAACTAGCGGTGGCTTTGGAAACTCATGTGGCGTTTGCATATGCATATGTAAACATGCACTCACCGTGCAATGCTGGTAAATTCTATCTGCTATCTTCATCAACAACTGGCTTAGAGATATGTAGCCGCCATGCATAGAGATCTGTGTAAATATGCTGACATCCCCTACCTCAGTCTATTTGAAATTGCAGGTCTATTGTTTGTTTCTGATATAGCAATTTGCCTGAACAATGATATTGAACAGATGGACTGTTATCAGTTTTTGTGTTGTGTCGGCATGTGGGTTTGTGTACATGTGTGCTGTGCGTTTGTGGATATTTGTGCTTGGTGAATACATTGCTTTGAGGCTCCCCATCTATTGGAGTTAAATGTCAGATTGATCAAATCTAAACACATGAATTCCAAAACACGTCCTTTTTTCAGTGAAAGGTTGCTCAAAAAAATGTATGAAAAATGTATTTTTTCATGTGCCCATTTCATGAGTACGTAACACATTCAGCTTTTTAACCATAAAAAGAGACATTCATGCTAGCCCAATGTGCTGGATCCATGTGATCTTGATCAAAGGATGCATCTTGTACGTATCTTGTTGCTTGTTCCTCCAGAAAAAAAACAAGAAGCCACTAATAAAGCAGGATTCATTTGATTATTACAGATTTACTTTTTTGCCCTGTAGGGTGCTCACATGGGAGTATCTGGTTCCACATTACTGTATGTAACAGACACATATAGACGAACACATCAGCCTGCCTGGATGCCAATCTCTATGTTATTGCTTTGATGTATGTGAAGGCGGCCCTCCCGCAGGACAATGTGCGCACGCTCCGGTGCGGTTTGGCATTACTGGCATTATTACACACGGAATTATTATTTAGATTTCCTCAGAGGAAAAGGGAAAAGCTTGTGGGTGTGTATGTGAGTTGGATGGCCTTTGTGATTGTTTGTGCATATATATAAAGTGTGTTTGAGTACAGTGCAGTTTGCTCGTGTTTGAATGCCTTCAGAGACATATGTGAAGATACATGTGTTAGAAGTGGAAGCACCAGACTCAGATGAGATCCTCTGTAGGCTACAGCATCGTGAGACACGCCCCCACACCAATGCAAATGACTGCAAGGAATGTACATATGGGGGTATTGCTCAGTCCTCTGGGGTTGATGCATAAAGGGCGAATATCTGTGAAAGACAAAGATAAGCACGTACTGTGCCATGTCCAATACATCAAGGAAAGGCTCTGATGCAACTTGCAGTAGAAGGAGTAAGAAGATTTAAAAGACTATTCTTCAGAGCCTCATGAGAGATCGCTTGAAGAGGGACACTTGGAAAAGTGAGTGTGTAAGCCATGAAATACTACAGAGATATGACACACTGATCACACAGTAGCTGATGTTTTGGGTTGAAATCTGACGAGAACAAAGCTGCTGGATTTCTCTTTGACACTCGTGTGATATTATGGATGGTGGGTTAATCTGTGGGCAGATACTGCAGGAAGTATTTTTTTGAAAAAAGACACTTTGACGCATCACCAGCTTCTCGTGATATACAGAACAAGAGACTGTCTTGCAATGGGGCGACAGCAGCTGCAATGTCTGTCAACGTATTGACATTCCAACAAACGAGTACTCAGTAGTCGTTACTACACAGTTACATAAGTCCTCAGTACTCATGGGTACTCATAGTTTGATCTCAACCACACCCCTGTGAAGTTTCATGAATGCATCAATTGTGGATTCACCAAATCACTCCACAAATAGACAGATGTCATTCCTCACCATAACAACAACAATCATTGATCTCCATTTTTACCTCGTGTCTCATGATGTCATTGTATTGACAAAAACTGTCCACAAAAACACAGCAAAGTACTCAAAGTACTTTTTTCTTCTATTTTATACCATTAATAATATTATCACTATTTAAAAGATTCCAGTCTCCAGACTCAAGTCAAGATGACCCTTGTTGACATCAGGCTGGTTTATTTACCATAACAAGGTTTCCTCCAGAGTCGTCCAAAACACTAGTGTTTTACTGTATTTGACTTTCAGTCCTATCTTTCATATAGAACAGGCACTTTCATTTGGATTTCAAAAAATGTATTTAAACAATGTCACTGTTAAACAACACTGTTACTCTTTTTTTTCTATGACTTCAGCTTAGCTGCTAGTCAGATGGTTAAATAGTAACATCTGTTTGTGGTTACAGTGCCCGTGCCTTTTGTACTCGCACCTGTGCATTGTGTTTTAGCAGATGTCATATATGATCACAGCTACAAGCAACTTGTGTGTGTCTGTGTGTGATGTAGCTCAAACGCTGAACCCACACAGTAAAGAAAAAACAGCTGGCTAGTGTTAAAGTTAACACATTTATCATTAACTAATGTACAGGATTATAAGTAGACCTTTGCTGTTGGTGTAACAGTAAACTTAAAAAGGATTGGAGCCAAAATTCCCAGTTTACATACAGCAGCAGGCAGTTATTTATTCTGGTAGAAACAAAGGAAGCACTTGCCTTCCCCCTGTTCAGTGATGAGATCTGTCACGGTGATGTATGGCTCTATAAAGAGTGAACTTGTGATGCTGAAAAAGATATCTGTCGTGCTTGTTCCAGGGATAAGCTTCTGGATGGGAACTTACAGCTTTTTAAAAGATCAAAGCAGGAAAAGGCTTTCTGGAATTACACTGGGTGGGTTATTTTGGATAAGAAAACAATTTCTTTTGCTTATTTATAACAAATATTAATAACTGTACACTGTGTGTTACATTAGCATGACCTTTCATGTTACAGTGAATTTATGTTACTCATGATAACAAATAATGACGTAAAATGTTTGCTATATTTTGGAGATTCCTCAGCTCAAAAGGTACGAGACAGCACTGGAGCTTTAACAGCATTTAGTATAAGAAATTCTATAAAAATGTACGATTTATTGTATTGAGGCATAAAAAGCCATTTTGTACACAAACTGTGGCCTCAATAGACCAGAATGCATTGTAATTACAAGAAGTGTCTCTTGAACAAGGGGTTTGTACAGTTAATCAGATTTATTGCACTTATTGTCTGGGGGAATGCTGAAAGAAATTCTGGAAAATGTAGTTAATTAATTAATTAATTAACCAAAATATAGAGGATTAAGCTCGCTGAGACAAA
>JAPZDY010000014.1:18688891-18706426 GCA_029783645.1 Ctenochaetus hawaiiensis | reverse complement strand
AGCTCGCTGAGACAAAATAGGTAAAACAAACAAGTTAATTAAAGCACTTAATCGAGAACAACTTTTAAACATCACTTATACTGAATAATAGTTTAGGAGCCACAGACTGAATATCAATCATACAGTACAAACAGTTGAACCATGAGCTTCATGCATTTTAGAAGTAAAGTATAGGCAAATTGAATTAGCATAGACAGAAGCTCTCAGCCAGTAATTAACCCTTGGTTAATTACATGCACAGATGTTACAGCACAGACGAAATTATTTCATTTGGCCAGATAAGCTTATAACAATGAAAGCCACCAGATGATGAATCTCCTGGGGGAAATCCAACTTATCTGTGATATCTGAGCTGTAGTTATCCCTGATGGATATGGTGTCGATAGCAGCATAGTGGTTTCGTTGGAGAGACAGAACATCTTGTCTCAACTTGACCTTCATTTTAAAAAGATTAAATAAATTTCATGCATTTGGGAATAGGCAAAGAAACAGAAAAACAAGCATTATGAAAAGCATTATGCCTAATGTGTAATTTTACTTGCATTACAAGTTAACATTTTGTGTGTGTGAGCATCTGTTTGCAATGATTTTGGTGTGTGTATGCAGAGTGGATTGTGGCAGAGTGAATTATTGAAATCCTCTGCTGTCAGTGATTAGGTCTGCACAGACAGAAATCTCTAACTACCTATCATGAGCTCATCTCCAAACAAGAGATCGAAACCCCCTGGATCCAAATCCTCATTCTGCTCGGGTGTTCCCCAGAGCAGCAGTCTGAAAAGGCCAGGAGTTATTTCCATATTTATTGTGCTGCTTCAGTCCCCGATGAATAAATCAAAGGCGTAGCTAATGGCCTTCTACAGATTCCTTAATAAATCTCTGCTTTAATGCGCATCATTAAGTACTCGGTAGTGTGTGAGGTGGCTCAAAATGCCACAAGTACTTTGTTTTCATTTACTAAATAGTCATTTCTAACTCTGTTAGGGTGGTTCGTCCCTCTCTTTCTGCTGCCGTCTTTCTCACTCTGCTTTCTCACCGTGCCTGAGCTTTGTGGAGGCAGTTTTGGGGTCTCAGTCATGGTACTCTCCCTGATTAAAACTAGTGTACTAAGCCAATTAGGGTGACCACAGGTGGGCAATTAGGAGAGTGAATTTGCAGCACAGAGCTGAAGTGGGTCAGACAAGGCTACAGGTCAGGGACACATCCTCCTTTGATTCAGAGATGCTGTTCCACATCAGCCGCAACTTCACTTACAGTCATTAACAGAGCTCCACTAAAAAAACTGGCTTGTTTCCCCTCATTGGTGAAAAAAAACCCATCAAATAAAGGGAAACTTTCATTTGTCTCATGGTGACTAATTTAAAGGACGATAAGCCTCTTTATTTTATATTTTGTGATATTCAACTATTTCTTTTTTCCTGCTTCCTTTTTGAGGTCATCAGTTAAAATGCAAAGTTGAGGCAAGACCTGATTTCTTCAGGCAAACTTTACTTGCTGAGATGATTTTGCTACACAGTTTATTTTAAACAAAAAGCAAGAAATAATCAAAATTTGGTGTATGAGAGGTCAACATGGACCTGGCTATAGAAACTCTCAAGGAACAGCTGCGAGTCAAGGCAAAGATCACATGATTGATACAGAAAAATGTAGTCAGTAGGCTACTTTTCTGTAGCCTTGTTAACTTATGGACTTTAACTGTAATATTATAATCCAAGAGGAGTCCATGGCACCACTGTCCTTGTAATAAAACAGCAGTAAGACTTAATACAGCACAAAACACAATGCAATTAATTATATTTGGTCAAATGGAAACAGCAGGCTGACTTCCTTGTAAAACATGACATTTTTACTAAACATTCACAAAAAATAACATGTAGGTAATCACCTTTTGAAAATCAAATTAAAACCCCTTTCAAATTAGATTAATTTTTATTCCTGTTATCATAAAAATTCAGCCTCGTCATTAGAATAGTTTCCTCAGATTCTTTTTTCATATGAGTCTAGCAAAAAACCTCCACCAGCTCAGCTCACAATGTCTGAAAATGATTTTCAACAATCACTATCCACTGATTTTGTTCAATCAGGAGAGACGACACAACAAATGAACAGAATGAAAATCAGAGGATTTGAAAGTAAATTTTTTGTCAGCCTTTTAAAGGTTAAAATGTAGACTTTTGTGCTTAGACCCCAGCAGGAAGTGGGTCACCATGGAAGACATTCTATTGATTTTTGTGGCTCCACAATGATGGAAACTCCCCTCAGAGCCCAGAGATACTGGTGGCGGTGATGAGGAAGGGAGCTTGATGCTGGAACATCATGAAGGACCCCTGATTTATAAGTTTGATTGAAGACTGACAGCTAGCAGGTGATAGGCTAAAGGGTAGCATGTCAGGTTGTGACTGGATGGAAACGAGATTGAATAGGTGAAGTTTACAGACATGCTAATAACTGAAAAGGCATACGCAAAGAAATAGTCTTCCCACTGAGCTTTACTTAAGCCTCATACCAAATTTTAATTTTGCTAACAGCATTAATCTGGAAAAGTTATTATGCTCTTAGATATGTAAATTCATTGACAGAAACGAGAAGCTAATGTCAGGCTTTGAACAAACTACACTGTGGTGCCATGACTTTAATGCCTTGACCACTAAGCTTCCTACTACTCAAAGCGATACACATAGTAACTTGATTAGTCAAAAAGTTAAAAATTTTGAGTTGGAATAGTTTGTAAGTGCAAGAAATTGAACCAAATGAGGACATAAATACAGACTAGTGAGAAGATTAAACATGTTCAACAACCTCTGGTGTCTCATTTAGTTACTTGTTAGCAGCTGCTTTTTATAAAGACATGAAAAGGATAAAAAAGTGCAGAATTACTGACTTATTTTATTTTGTAGATCAAAAGATGAAAGTCTCTCAAGCTTGTGTTAACCACAGACCTTAGTTTAGGCATCTAACTACCATTTTTTTAAAAAAAACCCATTGATTTCAAGACAAGGGAACTGGAAGTCTAACCATGCTAAGGCTTAAGTTAAAGCTGCCGTTCTATTAGCACCAACCAACATACTGCCTCCACTCCCTGAGGCTTATGCCAACACAATGACCTCCAAACATCGATAATCCTAAATTTGAAAGGTGATGGTAAAGGAACCAGTTATAGGATTTATACCCACAATGGAGAGTCGACGCCAAGAAATATGCAATATGCAGTTTACCATCAATGCTGATTGTCTTCTATCCTCCTACATCTTCTCTTTTTGCAGTTTTTGCTTATCGAGGGTGCTACATATGGGCACTTGGAAAAGATTAACGTGTGTTATATATTTTGGGTTCAGCTTCTATATGGAAAAGGCCAGGAAAAGGGGCTGAATGGTCGGTCATTTGGCTGCAGAAGACAGCACCATTGTGGTGCATGTGAAATGGAGTGCTGGGCTGTGCATTGTTCACACTGGGAAGAATAGGTCTGTGGATGGTGTATGAGCTGACTGTCAGAGGTCCTGAATTCACATAGCCATCACCATTCTCTCTCTCCATCTTCCTCCTTCACCCCCTTCCTCGCCTCCTCCTCCTCCTCCCCCTCCCAGAGGCTTTATCGTTTTCAAACAGAGACACACAAACACACACAGACACATACACAGGCATGCACACACATCCTGTGGCGCCATCATCGAGCCTCTGTGTGGAAGGCTCATAATGGAACATCTGCATGAATAGAACATTTTCAGTGTGAGCAGGGGAGAGGAGAGTTACATGAAAAGTGGTCGGGGCTAAATGGGAGCTCAGCTTTGTGAGGCCAAATTAATCATTTTAATATTTGCAACCTTAATTTTAATGCTAAGCTCAGGGTGCAGATACCCACTTTTTGGCATGACTGAGAGAAAATGCCACACCACTGACACAAGAAACAGCCTCTTCCACCTCCACTGCCTCCCTCCTTCTCCACCACCGGCAGCACAGGGAGAAAAAGTTTGAATGCAGAAACAGAGCCTCTGCTTCTCTTTTAAATAATTCAAGAACTGGACAGAAAAAAAAAAAGTTTTTTGGAGACAGAAACTCCTGGCAAGAATTTCTCTCAACGGTCTCCTGCAGGGAGCCGGTGTTCAGGCCCAGGTATGAAGCAAAGATGACTCTCTGGAGAGGGAGAGAGTGGAAGCTCTGAGGAATTGGTTGGAGAAGAGAGGTATTACCACAGCCAACGAGCAGGCACCTGCTGCTGTGTGATCTGTTCAAAGAGTCCCCCTCTTTGGAGGATGTTAATGTAAACTCAGACTCACTTCCATCCATTTCAGCATATTCGGTTCGACTAGATTCACCACTTTTTTCTGGCTGTGTGCATCCACTCGGTGAGTCTCACGAGCATTTCTTCTGATGTGCTCAACGTGATTTAATTAAGCAGGAGCCAAATCCCCTTAAGCTTAAAACTGATGCTGCTATTTTTTTCTGCCAAACAGTTTGAAGTAAGTTTGTGTTTTTAATTCATAGTATGTTTGTTTGAAATTCCACTATTTGGTTGGCAGCTAAGAAGAGTTTATTAGATGTCTGTTTTAATTTTTGAAATATATTTATCTCATCAAAAACAATGTGTTATGTCCATTCTTCAAGCAGCATGTCTCCTTGTACAGACGTGATATAAAGAAAGCCTTCACTTTGGATAGTTGAGGTAAACCTTAAGCAAAACAGACAGCAAAAGATTCAAACTGCTTCAAATTCATCACAATAATATTATTGTGGCAACAACAAAATTACACTGGTGTTACCTTTTAGAGTGCCTGCAATAATCGGTTCTCTCTGAACACAAAACCTGACCATATTCATTTGTCCTAATAAAAATCAACAGTCCCAGTGTTTATATTACAGCCCTCAAACATCAGAGTTAATTTGAACAGCTGCCTCAGAGTCGTATCAGCTCTGTGAGTGGACAAACAACCCACAAACCACTCCAAATATCTGTCACCACGCTGCAAAACTCGTTGTGCATGTTCTGGAACAAGCCTCTCATAGTGAGCCAGCTAATGTTGTTTGCTCATTGTGGTGCATTGGGGCTCAGGAGAAAGGTGAACTGGAAAGGTTAACTACAGCAGGTGATTGACAAATGCGCATTGAGAATGAGGGAAGCTCTCCCTGTGTCTGATTGGGTCAGAGTGCAACTTCATTCAACAGAGAGCAGCCAGTCTCTTCTGAGGTTTTGCTTAAAGGGCCTTATTTTCAATACAGTGGTGCAACCTTGAAATTTTTGCCTGCCTGTGTTGTAGTTTGGTGCTCAGCTAAGAATACACTACATAACACTCACTGAGAGAGTGCTTCTCATATTGGAGGCTGCACATTTGTGAACACATCTGTCCTCGATGGAAGCAAGATTGTAGTTAACTTAAGAAACTTTTCATACAGTGAAAATCAGATATAAATGAATCAAATGGTCTGCAGGTTTTCCTGCATTTTAACCATCTGTTATTGCTGTTTTATTTGGCGATCTTATCAACAAGAGCAAACCAAAAAGGCGGCAAAATGTCTTTATGTTAAGAGGACCTATAGTTTCTGAGACATCTGTTTTTAAGAGCAATGCCATTTCCATTAAAATACCATCAATTTCCACTAAACTACCAACAACAGGCTTTGCGCTGCCTCGTTTGAATGAATCTTCCACCTGTTTACAACTCCTTTTCCACCTGTGCATATGCATGACCAATTTCAATGTTTACCTTCACTAAATGGCCCACAAAACTTATGTTTTAAAGAATATTTAAAGGCGAGAGTGGGCCTTGAAGTTGCTCAGGTGTGTTTTAGACCTTAAACTTCCAGATTAAGTTGCTGATGCTGTTCAGAAATCAAGAAGTTATAGCTCAAAACACAGACCTGTTTGTTGTTATCATAAACTTTTCATAGTTTGCAAGTCCACCAAGGCTTGGCTCAGTTCACACTTCAGTTCTTTTCCAGACAAACATCTCGCAGCTAAAACTGGCTTTGGGAGCTATCAACAGCAATGTTTTGACATTTATAAGAGGTGACCTGAGAACAGCCATCTGTACCAACTTTAAATAAGATGAGTGCATCTTAAATCTAATTAGCATTACCCAGCAGAGGATTTCCTTCCTGTGTCCAGTCGGCGTATCAAAGCTAATTCAATTCTATCGATCATCATGCATCACCAGCTTGTACATTCCCGCCCCACATCACTGCAGGCTGCACACCATCAGCAAGAGAAAGACGATGAAGATCTTGTCTTCGACCTCTAATCCTCAGGAGGATGGTTTTAATGTTTCAGCAACAGTGGCCTCAGAACCTTGCTTGATATGGTTTATGTTGCGATGCTAACTTTGCTATCAGCTCTGTTTTATTCTTCACCAGCTCCTGAGGGAAATATTTGGCTCTGTACCTCCTAAATGCTCCACTCTTAGTCATTTATTGCTGGGCAGATAGAATATGGAGGGTTTATTGAAACTCTTATGCTGAAACAGTTGTCTCTTGTAAACAGTGCCAATGTGACCGATGGGTCATAACACTAAAATTACATTATAAAGCCAAAACAATGGGCTTACTGCTTTGCTTTGAGCTGAAGGCTAAAGTTAGCATGCTAGCATCCTCACTGTGCTAACATGCTGATACTTATTAGTTTAAGGTGTTAGCAGCATTTGCTAACTAGTGCTAAGGTACAGCCGAGGAAAATGTTTTTATTTGTCGTTAGTACTGTATATAGATTTTTATAATAGAATTTGTTACAAAGACTAATCGAGCCCATTGAACTTTTACCTGATGATACCCATGTAGTTTAACAGTATATATGTATTAAACAATTAATATTTTGACCAATTTTCACAACAGTTACTACAATTCATTTTAGAGGAACATGATCATCTGCTTCAAATTCAGTGACCTTTTTTTATAAATGGAAATACACCTCCTTTGTCTTGTTGATTAGAGAATATGATAGTTTTTATACACTGTTATGTTACTTATTTCAATTCACAATTTTTGATTTATGTATAAAAAATTCAAATTATTCTTTTGCACATTTGTGATTTTTAAAAGCAACATAAAAAGTCAAAAAATTGCACTTTTTTCTTTTACACAGGTGAGTTGTGTTAAATTCAAACACAAATTTTGAATTTCTTCATGCCATTTACCTTCTCTCTCACTGCATTACTTCTTACTTACTTATTTCTTCTCTGCTTGTGTTTACTAACCACTTATCTCAGTTCCCTCCCTTTTCTTCCACTCAGATCCACTCGTCTTTCTCCTCTCCATCACTGCATCTTGCTTCTTAAATTCTCATCACTCTTCGTCACTTCCCCTGCCACTTCTAATTCTTCCCACTTCTGTGTTTCTTATCCCCTCTTGTTTGCTTCCATCCATCCCATAACACCCTCCAATCCCCTCACACTATTTTCCATCTTCCTCCCCCCCGCATTTTCCCGCACTAGCTGTTAGAAGTGGCAGGAGGTCACATGAGCCCTGAGCCAAAGATGTGCTGTTCCAGGCTCCACCATGCCCGGCCAACTGTTCTGCTCTGTTTGGCACACCTGAATGTACCGGGGTCTCTGCAACAATCCCACCTTTAAATCCCTGCCATCTTCGTCCTGCTTCTCCTCCTTCTCAATCCCACAACAATCAAACTCCATGCCAGTCACTGAGCCCGTTCTCAACTGTCATTAGCCTAATTGTCACACTGCCTGGCTCCTTCCTCACTGCCAAGTGTGGGACTTCTCCACCTGGATGCCAAACACTGGGCAGGGCTCATCCAAATGAGCTACAGCCTACTGCGCCTGGCTAAAGGCAAAGGCTGTGTCCAGCCAATACATCCCAATTATTTTACCAACCCTGACTTCCTATCAGAGATTCAGTACAACAGATGACATTTCATCTTTCATGAACTAATAATGATCCACCTCACTGAACCCTGCATTAATGTCAGCACTTGTAAATATACATGTTCTAAACCTGGTGTCTAAAATCATTTCGTAGAGCTGAAAACAATGCCACGTGACACTTTGGCTCCCTATGACTTCTTCTGCTCTCCAAAATAAAGTTAAAGTAGGGAGGTCACAGTTTTGCCACTGTGTATGTTTGTTGTTTTATGGGCACAGGCTCTGAACTTTTTAAGTGCACCTTGTACAAATGTTGTACCTTTTTTTTTATCAGTTTCAGTCATTTTTTGTCTTAAATATACAGAGTAAGAGAAGAAAGCCAAAAGAGACAGAGAGAAAGAATTCAAAGAGCTATCAGGTGAGAACTGACTGTGTGCCTGTCGTTGCTAGCTAGCATACGGCTAATGTGCAGCATCTGGCTGTTTGGGGGGAATAAAACAGAAATAATCCATTGGTCAAACTGGGGCATGTAACACAAGGCAAAAGTTTTGATTTTAGGGTGATGACAGAATGATACATTATGACAGACATTCAAAGACGTCATTCAAAATCCTCTATAAGAATCCCAAAGTAAAAAAAAAAAAAAACACATGACATTTAGTCACTGTAATTATTTCAGCTGAATTTCAACAATGTGATGTGAACAATCAACTCCATTAACTAATATATTCAGTTGTAAGACACAATGTATTTCATTTTAAAAAAAAGATTACCAGCACTTACAATTCAACCAGTGGCTACATTGCCATAATATTTTAACATCATCCACACTGCATTACAGGACATAATATGACCATTTAAATTTCGGTTCATTTGTTTGAATAGACCCTCCTGAATTTAATGTCAGGAACCAAGGGCAGCGGGAGGAGAGGAGGGGAGGGGGAGGAGACGGCTGGAGGTCTGGCTTTGACAGGTGGACTGATGACAACGATGGCTACCTGTAGCTGAGAGCTTTCCTGCACTTTGCTCCGTGGCAGATGACTGATTCATCAACAGACAGATGTTATCATCAACGGGAGATGCAGGTGACAAATGACAGTCGGGGAGATGGGGAGTGGGCGGGGATGGAGGTTTGAGATGGAGCAGCGCATGGAGGGTACAGGCATGAAAAAAGACACGAGCGAAGGTGAGGAAAAGTGGGAAGAAATTGGGAGAAGTTTCAAGGAAACGGAGGTGGGATGATGTATGGCTAAATGCATGGAGGGATACATGCGCATGTGCTTACATAGACTGTTAGATAAAAACAGAGATTTAAGCCGGAGGAGGGATAGAGCCAGAAAAGAAGTGGGGAAATAGAGACAGCGAGTGAAGCTCTGCTCAGTAAACTGTGGTAACTGACAGGATGAGAGAGATGTCGTTCTGCCTCCAAATTACTGACTGCAGCGTGTAAACATGATGCTTGGCAGAATGAAGCTGCTGCATTGAGGAACGCAGAAAAAATTAATCATGAGGACAAACCAAGCAAATAACTAATAACATACATTTACCAACAAGGAGAGTCGTCTGCAGCAATTACAGGCGTCATGTGTGTCTGTGTGTGTGTGATTCAGGTGTGATATGTGTAACTATGAACATATTTTTTGTGAAGGTGTGTGTGATTATGTAAAAAATGAACAGTGCCGTGATGCTGGGAAGACCCCCTCAAACCAACCATACTGTGTTTTTCGCCTGTGTTGCTGTCTGAAGCCTGAGGCACAGCTCAGTCCTTGTGAGCATCACAGAATGCAACAAGTCGAGCTGGACACACACACACACATGCACACCCAAGCCTAGTTGCTATGGAAACAGGGCCCTCAAAAGGCTCAAAGAGTTTTAAAGGATGCAAAAACTGTGCTGGGAGAGGTTCTGACTCGCAGGAAAATAGCTGTGTTTGAAAAGAAAAATGTAAGCACTTTTTTTTTATTTTCTGATGCCATCAACAAGTCATGAATAAGTTTATTTGATTTATCTTTAAGGTAGGGTGTTCGCTTTGTACCATCTAACGGGGTGTGTTAGCTTTTTTCAGCTTTTTTGGAGCTGAACAAAGCGCTTGGTATGCAGCGCGGTGGCTTGGCCCACTTTGTTCGTTCGAGCGGCGTATAACACATTCGACTCGACAAAAGACATTAAAATAGATGTCTAATCCTTGACTAATTCGAACCAAATCCTTTTGTTCATGTCCTGTCACATCATAAGCGCAGAGAGAGGCATGTTCACACACACACACACACACGCGCGCGCGCACACACATGCATGCACATAGAGGTATCTTTTTCCATGCTTTCAGACGGACCATTGTTGTTTAGAGAGCTCCCACCACAGGCCGAACCACCCACCCACACACACACCAATCATCCCCCTCCCACACGGCTGCCCACCATCCTACCCACACCACAAACACACATAAATATTAATGTGTCTTTCAAAAAAATGTCTCTCTCGACTGGAAAGGAAAGCCTCCAAATCAGCATTTAGACATGAAACTCTTCACTGAAACCCAGACTAATGAAATTCTTCTGTCAGGTAGCAGCTTTTCAAAAGGAAAAATCTGCACACACACACACACACACACTCACAGACACACACAGATCCTCAGCTCATCCAGAGCCGCCCGTCATGCTCTGCTATCCGACACTTGCCAGGGTCGCCTCTTGGTGTTGTGCCAGCCGGAGTCCCTCTCGCTCCAGCAGGCAAACAAATTAGCAACAGAGACTTGACCCCTGTTCAAAGAGAGGGCATCGCCGGGAAATTGGAATTCGAGACTCGATTAGAGGCTCAACGAGCGGCGTGCGCGGATGCATGCCACCGATACGCCGCTCCGCCTCGCACGTGGCGAGGACCTGTAATTAAGAAACGCTGTTGATGCTCATCGATGACAAGCATGGACAAGGGTGCGTGGATTCGTTTAGCCCACGGGTGCACGAGTGTACAGTATGTGCATGCAAATGGCTCTTTTGTATTCAATTCGTTAATTACTCCCTATTTGGTTTGACAGCTTCAATAACTGCAGCACAAAAAAGGTGCTAAAACTCAAGTCCTATTAATGTCTCAACACAGAAATATTTATAAAGTTCTGTTCAACTGTTTCCAAAGCCAAAGCGACAAAATCCCTTGTAATTCCACTCACAAAATTATTATCGACACCACCCGAACAATGTTCACAGTCCTCAACTCTTTGCTGGAAAAAAATCGATCTCTTTAAACTTTGCATAATGGGTTTGTCAATATCCCTGTTAACAGCATCTACACATGCAGTCTGTTTACAATAGCATGTCGCTTTTTGCCTTTTTTTTTTCTTTGTCTTAATTCCAATTTTGTCAATCTGTTGTCTATTTCATCCACTTTTTGGTCTATTTTCCCATCTCTCTCCAGCCCATTCCAGAGTACATAAATGCCAGACAGGGAGTACGGAAGCAGGGGTGTTTCTAAACCCAAACAGACAGATAGATTTGGGCTTCTTATTGAATCCATTTGTCTTTGGATTGGCACTAATGAAAGAGCTATTAGGTCTGAGAACACATTAGGCTCAGTGTGTGTGTGTGTGCTTGCATGTGTGTGTGTGTGTGTGTGTTTGTAAGACAAAAAAGGAGAAAGAGAGTGAAAGCAATGATGGGTTATCATTCCATTTGCCGCTTAAAGGCCAGTAGCCTTTTAGAGAGAATATTAGTCCTTTTTACAGTAGGACTCTCTTCGGCAGTCCTCTGGGTGCTATTAGTGTAATATATATGGACTGACTCACTTAAATGCTTCCTTAAACACTCGGCATGACTCATCTTCACAGATGGGCAAAAGGAAGTGAAGAAGGGTCAGGTTTGTTTGTGGACCTGCACTAATTACGGTATTTTGATGTAGTGGTAGGAGCTGTTTACTCCGGTAAAAAGGAGACAGACGAGCCCAGCTGCTGTCCTGTCAGTTCAGATGAACCCCTCTGTAGTGCTGCGTCATTCCCTGTTGACATTTAAATACAGATGATCCAAGCTTCCCTTTGAAAAAAAATATGCTGCTCTACTACCTCCACCTGACACCGCCGGCCTTCCTCTCTTCACTTCTATCTGCTCCTCCCACCACCAAAGCAGTTAATTCAATAAACAAACCATTTGTTTCTGGTCTAATCAGTATCTATCTTCCTGATGGAATGGAGTCTGACTTTAGTGATTGTTTCCTGCTGTTTTGAGGTCTCCTTTTCATCAAGTTTAAGCTTGATGATATGCTTTTCAATTTGGAATTTGAATTAGAGATTGAAAATAGTGCATGAAAAAAAAATCCATCACTGCTGATTGCAAATTAAGAGACTACACTGTTCAAAGCAGCTCCAGTTAAAAAGGTTAAGTTTAGAGCACCAAAACACTGTGGTTAAAGTGAAAAGGTCGAAGACTTTCTGCTGAAGAAAAGGGTTACAATCTACTTTTTACTTATTTTTCATTCTCTTTTTTAAAAAGAAACAGTTCAGGATTTTGTATGATTTTGTTTGTCATTCATTTTTTTTGTTATTTATTCAACTAAGAAGATTGACACCACTCTCAAATGTGTTCAGAGTCAGCAGCTGTTTAGTGTAGCCTAGCATAAAGACTTTAAACAATGGGGAAACAGCTGGGCTCTATCTCAGAGTAATGAAATTTACCCCACCAACATCACTTAAGTACAAAAACCAAAGTGCACCAGTTGTGTTATAAAACTGAAAACATGTAATTTAATATTTCCCTCATTTTCGGATTCAACTCATGTTGCTGCCTTTTATTCCCAGTAAGACAACATGTAGTTTACCTGATCCACAGTCCAAAAGCATCAAGTTGCAAGTGAGAGGCATAAAAAGCTAATGATATATTACTGAGCTCTAGGTAAAAAAAAACAAACAAAAAAGATAAAAACAATACCAGAGACAATTATGTATTCACACAAAAACTACTGCAGGGGTCAACAAAAAACAAACTGCAGCACGCACAAAATGCAGATCAAAAGTTACAGAATAATTTGTAATTTTGGTATTTAAAGTTGCACAAAGAACAGTAGAGGCTCTGTTGTCAAAATGGGATTATATTTGTTATTACACGCATTATGATTTGTTTAGGACTCTCAGAGTTTATGACTTGGGACATGAGATTACTTGAGTGTGACTTGCAGACAATGAAATGGTTTCACATCTGCTGGTTGATTCACTGATGCACAAAGTCAGAATGATTTTTTTTGCACAAATTGAAAAAACGGAGTGCCAAAACTGAAAGAAATAAAAGGCAAAATATCATTAAAAAAGATTGAACGCAATCGAACAAAAGCAAATCAATACAAAATTTTACAAAGGGCTAATTTAAAACAGACTTGGCAATCAAACTGACTTTCTGCTATGCATGTTAAGTGCAGGATAAAAATATCTATGATGGGATAATACCATACAAAGTTGGACCTTAATGAGAAACCCTCCAACCTCCAACAAAAAGACACAAAAAGTTACCAAAACCCCAGTAAACTCTGACTTTCTTGCCCCTCAAACTGCAGACAAGCTCATTCTTAAGCACTTTCAAAGTCACCACATGATTTTGCAGTGTCTCACTTTTCTCCTGGCAATCTCTCCTCATCCATCTATTACCACATGCAACTTCATGGACGAGCAGCTTTCTCTCCTCCTTCCACTCCACTCCACTCCACTCCCTCTTTTTCTCCCAGAAATGCCTCATCAAGGTCTGAGTCAATGTGAGCCTGTGAGAAATTAAATTCCCCTAATTAGGCCAGCAGATTTGCCTGCTTTATCCTTCTGCCTCCCAAACCTCCCCTCATCCAGACAAATCTCTAATTAATCGCTGCATGCTGCTGTTGACTATACTTCAGAGGCCGGGCCTCAATGAATGGTGGAGGAAACCTCGTGCTTTTTCACTCTAGAAATATAATTCCACAAAAAAAAAAAAAAACTGATTTATAATTACAGCTCTCCTATAGTTTATATATGATGTGTGTGTGTGTGTGTGTGTGTTCTTTTAGGGGTTATTCAAATTGGGTTATTCATCAAAGGAAAACTACTTCAGGATGTAAGTGAGGATGATATTGCTTTGTGAATTTAAGACTTGTGCATGTTACATGAACTAGGCTTTTCCTGGCTGTGTGTTGTAGCGGCTGGCAGACTCCGGGCGTGTGTGTGTCTAAAAACATTGTGCTGTACAGGGACAAGCAGGCAAACAGGTCAAAAACACAGGATTTTCTGCAGATGTCTGCAGCTAATTAAGCATCAAAGTTGTTGTTCCAGCCAACTTCAGAAGTTCAGATTGCCAACAAGTCATCAGTGTCACAATCTGTCTCTGAATGTAAAAAGAAAAAATTGGGGCAGTTTTGTCCACAAATGAATCAACACCTATGAGGAAGAATTGCTTTATTTATGTGTTTTTAATTTCCAAAATAAATACTGAGAGGGAATCTAAGTCTAGTTGAATTCCCTCCTTGATTGTTTCTGCATTCTGACCCATTTCAGGTGAACTTTTATTGAACTATGAACAATTTACATTTCAAATGTGGGAAAAAAAACAACACTCATCTCTACCAGTAACTTGGCAGTCTGTTTATCCTCATCTCCATAGTTTTCCATGTGTTAATCAAACAAAGAATTAAAGGGGATTTTAATATGAAAACACATCTTCAGGGGATCAACTGTGCATGGATGCTGACTTCTGTCAGGGTGGTCCCTTGTTTGTGGTACCAGGATCTCAAGGTGCAGCCCAGGGGAGGAGGACATCTGTTGTGGGGACCAGAGTTTTCAACTTTCTTTGTAGATGATGTGTTTCTGTTAGCTACTACAAACTGTGACCATTTAGGCTGCATCAAAGTTGTTTGCACGTTGGAGTCAATGTGTACAACTGAGGCTGTTATTCTGTGCTGCAGAACAGTGGGTTGCTCTCTCTGGGTAAGGAATGAATTTGCTGCCCAGAGAAAAGGAGTTCAAGAATCTGAGGGTCTTGTTCATGTGAGTGGGTAAAATAGTGCACAAGTTCAACAGAGAGATTGGAGTCTGCAGAAATGCAAACGAGGTAGCGGACTGTTTTGCAATGCCTGTAGACATATTTGGAAACAAAATGCTTTTAGGGGAAGATAACCACTCAAGTATTTTGTATTTGTGATTAGTTGTGTTTACTTTATAGATATGTAACTTTTTTCAATGATTTGATTGATTTAATTTTTACCCAACTTTTGCACTGATTTTCTAGAAATACAAACCATTTCCTGCCTTACATATGTGTTGTTCTTCATGTATTTAGGGGGCTTGAGTATAAATTGTGGGTGTAATGCAGGCAAATCACACTCTCACACTCTCCTCAGCCGACATCCACAAAGACACACACTCACATGCACACTTACGGCACAGTAACCTGCTGTTTACCCCTGCATTGCCATTGTCCCACTGACCTCAGCCAGAGAAAGTATTACAGATCCATCACAGACTCTCGGCTGCTCTAAAGCAATCAGAGCTCCACTAGCTGCTGGCTTTACATATTCAGCCTGTCTCTATCTTCTTTAGATAAACATAGCCTCCGGGGTCCTCAGCTGCAGTTGCACTGTTGTTTCACTGTAAAGAGTCAAGAATGGCTGTCACACATGGGGAAAGAGACTAAATGTTGCAGCATGAGCAGAGTACTGTGTAGGTGTAGCTGCCCATTCAAAGACATGGAGTGTGTGTGTGAGTACAGAACAAGGAGTGTATAGTATGTGAAAGTGTCACTGGTTAGACAGTTACACCAGTGCTTGTTTATAGGGAGCAGGGGTGCATTACTTCTATAATGTACTTATATCGACACACACACACACACATATACATAGAGGACTCATTGAACACAGAGCCGCCACATCTGTCAGAGGTTAATGCAAATCCAGTTAGAGTGTAGGGGGAGAATAAAACACAAGGGTGCATCTGCACAGGATAACAGAAACACACACACATTCACACAGAGAATCTCAGATGTATGGAAATTGATTTTTCCCAAAGGGGCATCTCAGTCAGCTTTCAGCTGCCTGACCATAATGTTCCTGCGGCTAAGTCCGTTCATTCATGTGTATGTGTGCCACGCTGGGGACGCAGCAGTACAGTGAGCCTGTAAACTATATGAACTCTGCAAATACTGTATGCAACCGCCATCATCTCCCTTTCCATGTCCCATGTGAAATACTGAAGGTGTCCGTGTGTTTGCTGGCTGCCCAGGCCCCCATGTGTTTCACCACAGTAAGCAAATGAGCATCCTCAGAGGGCTTCAGAACGTCCCTAAACAGAACCATCACGCAGCTTCTAACCACAAACAGGACGCTTATTTGCAGTAAGAACACTGTGGTTGAATGTACATTTTGGGTTGATTTTTTCTCATTTGTCTAAATATCTTCAAAGAGCGGCTGAAATTTAATGAACATCAGCGTTACCATGGTGATGTGCAAAGAAATGAAAAAGCCTGGTTGCTGTGGGGTTTGAGGCGTATATTGAGTTAAAAGCTCCCTAAATACACTGTCAACACACTCAGCGGTCTCCCGGGACATAACTGGGAGGATCACACACACATACACTTACACACACACACAGTCAGGCTGACTGAGGGAGACAGGGAGTGAACGCTTAAACACAAGGGCATGTCAATCACCAGGAAAATCGGATGTAATTATAGATTTCCGAATTTATCAGCATCTGATTTGCTTTAAAGTCTGGCTTTACTTTTGTCTTTACATGCATGTCAAGGAAAATGTTGAAGCTGCAATATAAAAGTGAATATAGCAGCTGATAAGTAAATTTGACAATTCCAAAAAACTTTTTCAACAAATGAGCAGAAAACTGAATTGCTTCATACAAGGTCTCCCGGGATGGGGAGGATTTTCTATATTTGCAAAGCTTATTGTTAAGAAAATCTATTAAATAATGTGCAAATTTTTGACCTTCTGAGATGGTGTTCTTGTTCAATACAACACTGAATTAAATTCAAATTTCCTTTTTTCCTTTGTTGGGCAGTCATATTAACAGTCTTTGCCACCAAAAAACAGTATTTAAATACGTATTTTCTATAAACCCTCACACATTTAGCACAGAATGAGCTGTGTATGTGAAGATGAGAAACTTTGCTGCAGAGCAGATAATGAGATTTTAAACAGTGATGTTTTAAATTTGCTATGGTTGTGGAAGACCTTTATAGTTGACAGCAGGTTCATCATGTTAGGTACAAGTATTACTACTTTTCTCAACATTCTCTTTCTGTGTTCTTTCTCCAGCAGAGGTAGGCTGCTGTTAGTTTGCTCAGGATTTTACCTACTGTCGCTTCTTGAGCAAACGTCTTGCAGTGACCTCCTAAGCCAAGGTCAAATGTGCTCCCTTATCCTCTGTCTTTTCCATCAAATTGCAGCTGTTGACCACTCCAGAGATGCTGTGTGTTTGTGCCACATTCCCACTATGACAAAAACTTGAAAAGCAACAAGAGTCTGTAGCCATGCTAGCAGCTACATGAGGATGTGTTGAGATTTAGTGGTCCTTTGAGCTAACTCCTAGCTTCTTCAAGTTAACCTAAGCATGCTAGCATTCACACAGTGTTTACATGTTTGTTTAGAGGGTAAATATTCTACTGTGGTCATCATATTATCATAACTTGCACCAAAAACAAAATACAGTGGAGTAGAGGTTAGATCGGGCCTAAAAAATCCAGCCCGACCCGACCCAGGCCCGCGGGTATTAAAGCCCGACCCGGCCCGA